>CAXIWW010000152.1:22500-82500 GCA_964036315.1 Acanthosepion esculentum | reverse complement strand
ACTAGTTACCATAATAACAAAATTAAGTTATCCTTTGGGGGGGGGGGATATTTTTACTTTTATTGATTTTGACAGCAAATGTCTTTTTACATGTGACAATAGAGTTAATTATAGAGATACAAATCCAAGTTCAGTTGCAAGATGACTTGACTATTTTCCTCATTTGTTGATGGTGTGGGTAAATTAGTTATAAATCACTATTTAAACATCAACCTATCAAGTGCCGATTAAAAACTGTGCCAAAAACAAATGACAGCAAATGTGACACTTATATGCAGATTGCTAAAAGCATAAATATCTCATTAAGATATCACCTTTCATACCTATTGCAGCACTGAATCAACTCCAAAGAGTGAAATAGATGATCTTTTTATCAAAGTTGTTATTTTTCAAGAAATATTGTGAGATGAATCAGCCAGAAGATATTTCCTACAAAATATGCATCCATTTTCATATCTGTTTTTGACATCTGCAAGTAACTTGGGTAAGGGTTTTGTTCTGAAGAGCTCATGAAATATGTAGCAATAATTGATTTTTGCTAAAACAACACTTACTCATCATAAGACATCAGTTATGAAGTGGTTTTCCAAAATACACAAGGAAAATATCTCTAATTTAGGCAGTACAAAAGATATATATCACCTGGAGATTGTGTTCAAGCACAAAACAGTCTGTTACTGCTTGGTGTAGTTCACAGTGTTCATTTTTATATTTACATATGTTCTATCCCTGATAAAAATTTACCCATAATATGCCATAGCTTAAAACTATACTGTTACATATATATATATATATATATATATATATATTAGGAAAGGAACAAATAGGAAATGTTTATAAATTAATTTGTTTCTTATCTTATCATTCAGTCAGATTCTAATTTATATTTGATGTGCGTGTGTCCGTATTTCTTGGATGAAGAGTTACTATTATTTATATTTAGACTAATATCCTCATCTATTATTTTCATATAATTTCTGAAGATAACCTAGATTGTTAGAAACCTGAAGAAGGGGCAGAAGGCACAACAAATGAAACAATGTGTTAATAACAACCAAAATGAAGACATTAGTCCTGATGTAAATAAAAGAAATATATGTTCGGTATTTACATTAATTTAAAATGTGAAGTAAAATATTACATTCATAATTTTAGATATGCAAACAATATAATAATTAAATCAGATTTAAAATTTGACAGTAGAGAGATTTGTACTTTTCTTGAATTTAAAAATCAACAAATGATATAAATTTGCTACAAACAAGCACACTTACATAGCTTCAGCTCTTGATAGATGCAAGTATCATGGGTAAGGGCTTCATTTTGAAAGAGCTCATGAAATAGGCAGCAATAAATGGCTTTTTCCATTACATGAAATATATCACAATGGCTTTCCAAAACACAAGGAGAATAATCATGTGCAACCTTAAATGCAAAATATTAAATAAACAGTTTAGTATTAAGATTGATAACCACATAATGAAACTGTATTGTGCCACTTATGGTAATGATAAAATTAACTGTTTCCATACAGGAAACATTCATCATTCATTGACTAAGTGGGCCAGATATTACCAATATTTGAAATTCATATTTTTAGACGAGGCATGGTGGAGTAATGGATAGCGGCTCAGATTGAGGGATCAGTCGAATTTGAATTCCATTTGAATCCATTATATTCACTTATGTACTAATACACTTGGGAAAGGTATGAATCCTCTTCTTCTCCCTCCCCCCCAGCTATAAGTAAGTAGTAGGACTGACCAGGTTCTATAACCTTGGATGGCAACTGGTCTACGACAGAAAGAAATGGCAAACTACTGCAGGAAAAAATCTGCCTCATCAGTCATGTATCAAAAGATACATGATCACCAAAGCATGTACTACGCAAGGCACATAACTGACTGAATATTTTTTTCTTCAAACAGTTTTTCAGGAAATTAGTCTTTAAGTCCACTGTTATTAATTGGTGATTTTCCTTTCAAATCTTAAGTTCGTGTGGAAATTTAAGAGCTTGATTATATAATTTTTTCTTCTAGTTGCATTTTTGTTGTTGCTGCTGTTGGAAGTGTTCAAGTTGATATGGTTTTTGCTATTTGGCTTAGTTCTTTGTTGTTGATTTGGTAGCACCAGTTTATAGGGTTTAATGAAGGATCATTTTATAACCAAGAATTTTCAGCTGAATTGATTTTTCTTAACAAAAAAAAGAAAAATACACTAAAGTCATAATTATATCTGTCACACCATCATTTCCACAGGTTCATCAGGCTGCTTTCCCCTATTTTTCTTGCCTTTAATATGCCCTGTGAGGGTCAACTTCTCTAAGCCTGCCTTCCTCATTATGTGTCTAAGAAATTTCAGCTGCTTTTTCTGATTCTGAGTATAAGTGATCTTTTTGTTAACATTTTCTTTGACTTGCTTATTGTTTATTTGTTCTATCCTTCTGTAGAACCACATTTCAGTTTTCACTTCACCTGCATTCACTGCCATACACAGTAGGATTGCTATTACATAGCAATTTAGAACTCTTTTCTTTGCTTCTAATGAAATTGTCCAGTTTCTTTGTTGCTCTGTTTAGTTTTTGGAATGCATTTTTCGTTCATCCAATGTTCAGATTTCAGCATAACATTTTCCATTAAAACACTTCCCAGATATTTAACATGTTGACCTTCAGAGGTCAATTATGAAATCTGACTTCATATGCAAACTTTATAATAGCTAACTTAGGCAATAAAAACTTTTTATGACTTGATATATATGTTATTTTTTCAATAATTTTTCTAGTTGCTAGTACGGTTTTCCATTCCACCCTTAGATGCCAGGTACCACCATTTTTTTGCATTAAAAACAACAAAAGAATCATGTTCCTAGTCTTGATGGCAAGACCATAAAATAAAAAATAATTTGTGTTTGGTGTCATAATAAACACTACCAAACGTGAGTTATCTTGTGGTTGGCAGTCAATGTGTTAAAGTTCTGTACTCATTTGATATTGACATCTGCAGGTCATAGTTCGCATCTTTGTGGGGAGGGGGAGGATCTTGCTGACAACCATACTTTCTGTTTTCTTACACTTAATGCCAAATCCTTTTTTTCTCGCTTTCCTTTACTATTTTGTCTAGGAAGTCCTGTAGTTTTCTTTCTATGTTTGCCATCAACACAGTATCACTTATATTGTTAAGATTACACCAGCTCCTTTAGAATAGCATTATTGTAGAGGTTGAATGAGTCTGGAGAGAAGACACAACCTTGTCTTACACCCCTTTCTATTTTTTGTGTACCTATTTAATTCTACTTCACCAATGGAGATCAAACAACACAAAAATAAAATAGCAGAAAATTTGTTTTCCATTGTTTGATGAAGCTTTAACAAAAGTGAAACCTGTTAGATTTATAAATGTTTCCTATTTGTTCTTTATCCTATCATTGCTGGATTTCAATTCATAATTAATCTGTATTCGATCCAATTCATATATAGCTGTTGTGTTGATTTCTAACACAGCATTGTTGGCCATCTATTATTGCAGACTTAAGGATTGAACGAGTGGGTGACATTTTTATCTATATTGTAATATATTTATTGTATATTCTTCATTTCTTCATTTAGCTGTTCTGTTATATCGTAGAAGAGGAGAAGAGATATTTGAAGATTGTGATAGAGAAAAAAAGAAAATATTTGGATAAGGGCAATGTTTTGTGAGAGCATGTTAAACACTAGTGTCTTCTACCCTTGTATTTGTCTGTCTTCTTAGATGGACTAGTGGGATGGAGTGATATGTTGTAGGTGAAGGAAAGAAGAAATGTTTTGTTATATATAGGTGTTAATGAAATGTATACTATTAATGTTATTTACTCATTGTTAGATATTAATTAACATTAATTAGGTAATGTAAACTACATCCCTTAAAACTTCCCCCTCTGCTTACTCTCAAATAGGTTTTAATAATTCCACATCGCTGCATTGTTTGACCATTTTCTTGAAGATGATACATCAGTAAAAGTGTTCTGGCTCATATGCTGGGAACAGGTTAATCAGAGAAGATAGGTTTGCCTATTATCTAGGATGTTTACTGACCCTAATGATTTTAGTTGCCTGATCTGGTGATCTGACAGATTAGTGGTTGCAACTTTTTGTTTTGAGGGCACTGAGTTAGTATTTTTAGCTGTTGTATTTCAACTGTGAGCAAGGAGCCCAAACTCTGGTAGCACTTAAAAGTGCTGCTCTAGTCAACAGTTGCATGATGTCAGAGTTTTTGCATTGCCATGTTGCACATAGATATATGTTGCTGCAAGCATTCTTGATTGGTAATACTGTAGTTAAGTTATACTGTAGCATTGGCCACCTTCTGATGAGTTTGTATTGCCCTAAACCAGTGGTTCCCAAACTTTTTTCTCTGGGCCGTATTTTCAGAATTTAAATTTCCTTGTGCCTTACCAAATTTTATGTGACAAAAAGTACGCTTAAAAATTAAAAAAAACAGGTTTAAGGGAGATAACTGCGGATTTGAAGTCAGAATATTATTTCCAACCCTAGTTACTATATTCTTAATACTTGATATAATGCAAAAATATCACAATGATAAAATCGGTCAATAACTATTTATAATGGGACAAATGTAATTTAATCAAGACTACCAATTCAAAATGCAACACAGTGAGAGATGCACTTGTGATATTGGTAAATGAGATCATCTCAAGGAAAATAAAGAAAGAGTGGATGACAGATGAAATGCGAGTGATGATGAAAAAGTGACAACAAACAATGGCAAAGAATGGGAAAGAGTACAGAACACTAAACACAGGAATTAGAAACAAATGTGTGCAGGCTAAAGAGGAATGGCTCAATGAAAAGTGCAGAGAAACAGAAAAGATGAGCAACACAGATAAAGCAAGTATGCACAACAGAATAAAAGAATTACCAGGACCAAAGGTGCACTCATCAACATCAACGCCTCTCTATAAAATTAAAGGAAGAAAAACTGAAAAAGAAAAAATATGACAAAGATGTAGTAAAGACATCAGAGAATTCACAAGGTATGAGAGGAATATGGAAGGGCTGGAAATATTCAAGTCTGAAGTAAGATCAACACAAGACAAGATGAACAAGAAGGAAACAGCAGGACCAGATTGGATTATAAAAGAAATGCTCCTTCTAGAAATAACCCAGTTAACTGACATATTCTTTGTTTTGGGATTTTATATATATATATATATATATATATATATATATTGTGGACTCTCCCATCGAATTCAACATATGAGTGTCAAGCATCTAAGTTCCTAGGAACCAACACATATGATTTGATTATAGTGGTGAAGGCTTTGTGCAGAACTAACCACACTTTTTGAAGGGCTGAATACAGAGATCTGGTGCACTACGTGCCACAAGGTCCCCAAATGACCCTCCACAGGTTTGAGTTCAGAGTTGCTCTTCTCCTATACCAGTTGCCATCCAGTCTGTCCTGCTATTTACCCATGGCTGGAAGGAGAAGAAGAAGATTAATACCTTTCCCAAGGGTATTAGCACATAAGTGAATGTAATGGAGTTTAATGGAATTCAAACTCAGCTCTCCAATTCCTTAATCTGAGCCACTATCCACTACTCCACTGTGCCTCCAATATAAAGGTAATGCAAATGAGAAAATATGCAGTCATCTTCTGAAATCTCCTGATGAGTGGACCGAAAATTTACAAAAAAGTTGTCCATGAAATTCTGGAAGGTGCTGAATATAGCATCAATCAGCTAAATGACAAATTTTATTTCTATTAATCATATATATATATATATATATATATATATATATATATATGAAAAATACTTAAATATAAATCAGTAATGTTTAAGTTTAAATCTAATCTGAGGTCTTTCACATTGCTTTGCTAAAATTTATTAAATATCTTTAAAATATTGTTAGTCTAAGTTAAATATTGCTTTCATATCAGAGTTATTAAAGATGTAGACCTGCTCATATTACTTGATAAGTTACTTCCCAATTTTTATATACATTTATATTTTTGTCAATAAGAAATTATATGGCTTCTTTTAAGGTATACTCATGGACCATGTTTACATACTTTAAGCACTTACCTATAAATCTTGTTCACATAAATTCATCAAAGATTAATATCTCCATTTGCATATTTATGTATATTGTTATTTACCTGCGTTTATACTTACATACACAATCATCCATTTATTGACCTAAATACGCATACACACACGAATGCAATCATTTAATACCAACCTATGTATATTGATGAAATCATTTCAACACGAAATTTACACACCTATATGTACATTTGTAATGTCATGCAATGAAATGTTCCTCAGGTGGTTCAAAGAACTGTCAAATGATCATATGCCATTGCATTAAACTTTTACTCATGATAAAGTAGTGTCTCATATATTCAGACCAGTAGGCGAAATAAAATACTGTTTAAAATAAACAGAGCATCTACTCAAATATGGGTATCCACCAAAAATAATGTTTAAAGAGATAAAAAGCTGTTGGATTAAAAAATAAAAAATCCATTACTTATTTAGAAACTGCTTTGTAGAATCTTTGCTTAATCACAATGCCCTTTGTTACCAACTTGGTTAAAGCATGTCAAATCTAACAACCGTTTCTCGTGCAAAAGTGGACACAAGTTCAATTCCTGCTGGAGGGTGCATTTTTCTTAAATAAGATTTCTCAAATTTTCAGGCTGGTAAACTAAAAAATTACTGTTTAATGTAAACGTAGCATCTACTCAAATACCGGCAGTCACTAAAATAATATTTAAAACGATATATACATATAAATGACACAGCCACTCATATCCAAGGATGCCAGTCTACTAGGATGGCTAGCTAATTCCTGTTGCAGCTGCCTGCTCAGGTACATTTTGTGTTCAACATCCACAGAGCCCATCTGTGGTTTATACTGCAACTATGCGGAGCAGTCCTTAGTTACAGTTTCTGGAAGAGTGTATGTTATCTAGCATGATCAAGTCTGAACAAGACCAGTGCTCTCAAATCCTTGGTCACAATGACTTGTGACTTTGTGCGTGCTAGCACAAAGTCACAAGTTATTGTGACCATCATCAATGGCTCACATGGATTAGTAGTGTTGGATATATATATATATATATATATATATATATATATATATATATATATATGAGTGATTAAAAAGAATCAACAATGTCTGTTTCATTTTTTGATTATATCTTTTTAATTTTCCAATAAGATGTTGAGTATTGCTCTTGAAGCTGTGAATAAATTATCTGAAGTTTATATTTTGTTGTTTTTGTTCAAGTACTTTCAATTTTTGCAGTCATTATCAAGAATCAATGTGGTGTCAGTGGAGTACTTAGAATTCCTTTATCTGCATCCTGGTTTTCTTTGGGAAGCTGGACTTTTGAAATGGTCTAGTGTGACATTATGTGTAATGGCGATTGGGAACAAGGCCACACAAAATGAATGCAATATATTTCTTTTATTTAGTAATTTTTTTTATAATACTAATATGTGCACTCATTAATTATATCCACTTCAAGATACTTTCTCCTATGTGAATAGTATTTTATTTAATGTAGGTTGTTTATTTCATATAATAATAGCTTCCAGTGCTTTTAGACTTTCCTTCTATTGGGTGCTGTAGAGTTATCTACTAATATTTGTCTTGTATTGATAGTTATTTTTTGGTCTTTCATGATGTGCTGTTCAATGTGTGCATGGATTGCACTGAGTTTAGACAGGGTACTAGTCAGTCTGCAAGAGAATGTGGTACATGTATGCCCAATGTAAGTATTTAAAGTTTTTTTATTGTTAGTGTTGGAGATATATGTACAAACAAACATCCTTGATAATGACTAAGTATTAGCCAAAAGTGCTCAGATCAAAGATCATTTGATCAGTTCTTATTCACTTTGTCTAAAAAAAAAGAAATCTCTTTGGATGAAAAATTTAATAAAATGTTTAAATGCAGTGCCTTGTCAGTCATCTTCAATGAAGCCATATATATATTGTGTGCACAAACACAGGTAGTTTGACAAATATCTAAAATTCTGAAAGTATATAATCATACTTTCAGTATTATTTCCAATTATGTACTTTGATGTAATGACATCTCAATGTTGTTGATATAAAGTACATGCCAGTCATTTTGAAACAGCAAGTCACTTTCCTTTTCTATCAATATTCAAGTTTGAGCCAATGGTGATACTTAATCAAAGATCAAATTTACACAAGCCTAACATTTTCTTTACTGGCAGAAATCCAAATTCTGAAAATGTTTGTAAGGTGTTAGAATCATCAGAAGCAAGAAATTAGACAAAGGCACTCCAATTACTGCTCACAGGTAATTGAATATTCTTGTTAAATAATGGTAGAGGAAATTATTCAAAAGTTCACTGAGCCAACAGCAATCAATGTTTCTTTATTTTCTCTCAAAGACAAATGTCAGTGTTAATATTTTTGTTTTTAGAGTTTGATTCTGACTGTCAAGTATCCTTTTGATGAAAGATTTGTAAATAGATTCCTTTTAGCAAATTCTTTCTTTACTTCATGAATATGCTGTAAATGATTATCATAAATTACATTTAGCTTGGAAAATATCTATTTCAAATTATTAATTTTAAACGTATTTCTAAAATAGACGAGGAAAAAATAATTATCGTCGTGCTGTTCATCAAATGATTTTAATTCACTTGCTTACACAATAAGACAGGTCTGAAAGTAAAACATATTAAAAATTTGCTTCCTTGAAAGGTATTAGCTGTATGCAAAAATTTCCAGAATTTTTCTTAAAATTAGTTAATTAGTAATAAGTTGTACATATACAGTACCAAGCAAAAGTCTTCAGCCACTTTAAACTCTTGTAAATTTCTAATAATTGCTAGCCTATAAGTGGATGTTTTGCATTGCATTTTTGCAGATTAAACACGGGTTCTGTTTAAGTCAGTTGTGGACAGCCATGATTGCCAATAGAGAAGGACATAGCACAAAAAATCTATAGTTAAATTTTATGAAAATGACAATATTGATTTTACTGTGTTGCAAAAGTATCCACACCTAGTTAATGCAGTACAGTCAATACTTAGTAGCTCCTTTTTTCAATAATGACAGTTTCCAATTGCTTTAGCTAGCTCATGACAAATTTTGTGACCAGTTTACTCTATTTGTAGTGAGATATGCAAAATGGATTTATACTATTTTGCATAATGTCAAATAATTACAAATAAGTCCATTGTCAGTCAACACAAGGACAATTACTTCCACATCAAAGACTGGAAGACACCACAACAGCATGGCATCACTGATAGGATCTCTAACACTATTGAATGAACCATATTTTGTAGAAATGTGGATTCATTGTTTTGCAGCCCAGGTGAAGTTAAGACCTCAAAGGAAAATAAGATTACAGAGCTCTTTTTTGGCTTTGACAGGCTGTGCAGCCATTAGAAAGATCTCTGTCATGGCATATACCAAAGAATTAGGATTTAACATTTTCAGAAATAATTTTGGACATTATAAAAAATAAATTTGGGATTAAAAAGAAAACTTGTCTCCAGTTTCTGTGAGTTTGAAAAACTTGGCATGAGAGAAATGACCGTAGAAGATGAGTTTATACAGTTGAAATTAATAGAAGGTATGTGTGATGCTTTGTATGAACACAAAAATTTAGAACAATTACAATTGAGTGACATATCCTTATCTGCATATGTAGACTTTATGCAACAATTGGAATTAATTAATAAATCTAAGAGCAATGCCAAAGCTAAAAGCATATTGAGTTACCTTAAGCAATACAAGTACTGCAATAAAGTGCATGGGCAGAACAAGTAAAAAATGTCCATCTTTAGGATAAATATGCAGAAACTGTGAGACAAGATCATTTCCAGTGTTTGCAAATGTAAAAAGAAAATAGAAAGTGTGGAAAATGCTGCCACCCCCTCAGGAAAATACAGATGTATTTGAGATACAAAAACCTAAAGAGAAATGTACCAGAGAAAAATTTAAATTAAATGGTATAACTTTTCCTATACAAGTAGATACTGGGGGTGATGTCACCCTAATCTCAATAAATTTATGAAAACAAATTGGTAAATCCAAATTAAAGAAAAGTTATCTGAAACTAAGACAGTTTGATGGCTCTTTTATTCCCCCTGGTGGTAGTAAGTTGGCTTCACCCATTGTCGCTTTATGAATGGATGGAGATTTAAGGATATGTGGGGATTACAAAATGGGTGTAAACAATAAAATATGTTCTAATTAGTTCTCTATTCCTCATATTGAAACTTCTAGTCAGGAATTAAATACTTTGTCAAAATTAACCCCAAATCTGCCTATAATCAGATACACATTGATAAAAAATTTAAAGAAGTTACTATGATTAATTCTCTGATAGTTTTACTTAGAGGTTGTAAAAACAGCAAGTGCTATTTTTCAGAGAGATATTGGAAATGTACTAACTGGTGGTGTTAAGAAAATGATCATGTTATGAAGTAATTTCTGGAATAAACATTGTCAGGTCAACCAATGTTAGCTCCACTGGCATTCACTGTGGCATTCTGCTTTTATAGCAATATCTCATTTACATACAATATTACACCTCCTTGAACCGAAATGGCCTTATGCCCTTCATTGATCTTTCACTAATTATTCTTGGGAATCTAAACTGTCTTTTTTTTTTTTTTATTTCTTCTTATAGGGGACCTATATCTGAATTCATTTTCCTCTTCCAACTCATTAGATTTCTGGCCATTATCATCCATAGATTGTTCAGTTTCACTACTGTATTCATTAGCCTCTCCCCCACTTCATGTTCTTCACCTTCAGATTTTTCGTCCATTTCTATATGCTCAGGTTCCATTCTGTTTCTGAATTGATCTGCATGGGCCTGTACATTTTTCATTAGCAATGCTGTGTTGTGTCCTTTCTGTAGTAAAAAGTTCACCTTTTCTGGATTGAATTTTTTGTCTTTTTTAGACCACACACTTTCACTTGTTAAAAATGAGATTGTTGTGGGAGCTTTAATCTGCCAGCATGTGCAATTGTCCTATAGCTTGACAGTAATTTTGGTATGTAACTCTATATTATCATTAGATGAGAAAAATGCTTTTAGTCCCATTTTTACAGTCTGCACCATTCTTTCTGCAATTCCATTCGATTGTGGGTGGTAGGGTGGTGTTTTTTACAGGATGCATCCAATATGCTCTAGCCACACTTTCCTCGCAAAATTTTGGTGCATTATCTGAGACCAAAGTTTTAGCCACCCGATTCCATGAAAATATTGTTCTTAATATTTGTTTTACAGCATGGCTTTTCTGTCAGCAACCTTAATTACTTCAAGCTATCCAGAAAATGAGTTCACTAAAATTAAAAATAGCCCCATGTCTTTAGTATGCACATGTTCCATGTGTACCTGAGCCAATGGTTCTTTTTTCTTTAGGCCATGAATGAATTTTGTTTTGCTGAAAGTTTTTATTTCAGCACATTTTGGGCATTTATTTTACATAGTCTTTTATATCTTGAGAATATCATGGCCACCACACTTGTAATTTTAATCTCATCTGTGTCGCTGTTATAGCACAATATAGATTATTGTATACACCTTTTAATACTTCTTAAAATTTGTGGTGGTATTATGTTTCCATTGCATATTATGCTTTTCTCTACAGTTAACTTATGCCTTGTTTCTTTGTAGGGTCTTTCTGCCATTGAACAATTGCTCCATGTGTTTCTTTTTATTCTGTCTGAAATTCTGCTTAACACTGGATCTTGTATGGTTTCCATTTTGAGACGATTTAGGGGGTAACACGTCCATTTCAACCCAGTACAGTATTTTATCTTTTGAATTTTCAGACGTATCTAATTTTTTACAGTTAAAATTAATTTAATGTGTTTAAAACTTGTTCAGTTTTTATTTAATTCTTCTTTACTGTAAGCAGCTATGCCTATAAGGTTTTGATGTATGATTATATTTTTTACCCCCTCCAATAGAACTTTTTCAGTTGCTTTTTGAAAAATATGGTTTGAAGTCTTGACCCCAAATGAAAGATGAGTCTATCTTAGTAAGCCTATCAGGGTATTAATTGTAGTGACTTCTTTCAATTTTCTGTCAATTTCTATTTGGTTATATGCTAATTTCAGGTCAATCTTGGCAAAGTATTTCATTCCTTGCTGTTTCTAAGTTAGGTAAGGAGATTGAATCAGAGCATGTCTGATGATATTCACACCTACTTTGTAATCCCCACATATCCTCAAATCACCATTGGGCTTTCATATTGCAACAATTGGTGAATCCCAACTGCTACCACCTTGGGTAACTTTTTCCAATATGCCTAATTTTACCATTTTTTTAATTTTGCAACTACCATGGGTAGAATGTGAATATGTATTTTTCAAGATTCAAAATAGATCAGGTGATTATTTTCTTTTAGACAAATACTCCCTTTATATCATTTTAATAGTTTTATGTCAGGTTCTTCTGACTTTATACAGTTTATTAATTTTGCTTTTAAAAACATCTATTTGCAGGAGTCCCTGATTTTTTATGCACTCTACTATAGTTAGGATGAATCAAAGATAAATGAAGGGTATAAAACCTCTTCATTTCTGGGAGGTGTAGTGAGATTTGAAAAATAGATTTCCCTTATTTCGCATAAAGTCAAACAACTACAAATAAGTCAGTCAGGAGGAGAATTACTACTACGTTGCAGACTAGAATACAAAATGATACCACTCTTCTTTCCTCTATCAGGTTTATATGATGACTTTTTGGGAGAGTAATTTTCAGATTTATTCCGAATTTTTCCATTAGTTTCAGATCTGAACTCAGACTTGGCTAGCTCATGACAAGTTTTCTGCTATGTTCCCTGACCAGTTCAGCCTCCTCTCCTTTACTCCAGCTGAATTAGGTTTGTTGGCTGAGAGCAATTTTCAGATCTCTCCAGAGGCCTTTTTCAGATCTGATGTCTGACTTGTCTAGTCAAAACATTTCAATGAATTGCTTGAGGTGCATTATTGCTATTGTTGTCTTGCTGAAATGTGTTGAACTTCTTCACAAGCTTCAGGTTTCTTGAAGAGGTTTTCATCCAGAATATATTTAGAACTGTCCATAGTACCTTGCACATAGGTAATTGCTTCTGGAACAGATGAAGAGGAACAGCATTATGCTACTATTTTTATTCTGTGTATCTTGTTATTATAGTATATGCCTTTGGGTTTGCACAAAACATCAGTTTTATAATTAAGATCAAGAAGTTATATATTTTGGTTTTGTCTAAACAGTTGACTCTATATGGAAATATAGCTGGAGAGTCTTTAGACATGTTTTGAAGTGTTTGTCTTCTTTCTTGGACTAAGTGTAGGATATTTTGAACTTGTGCACTATAAAAACCAGGATAATAGACAGACTTTTTCAGGTCTTCAAAAGTAATGGAGGGTTTGGCTTTGGCTTGCTTGACCAGTTTGGACTTGGTTCTTGCTGTCATCTTCTGAAATGTTTCCATGTACTTTTCACTTCTTGACCACACATGCCACACTACTTTTTGGTATACAAACTGATGATTGATTTCTAGCTTTCTCCATATTTTGCACTTATTTTAGATTTCTTACTAAAATCTTCTGATAATTTTTTGGACTTCATGACTGTTACATATGTTGTTTTAACTGACAGACACTATGTGATTATAGACAGCATAATATTGCCCACTATTTATAACCAGAATCCACCATAGATTTCAGCTCAAACAAGTCACACCTGAATGGATAACCATCTGTGACCATGTCAAACAGTTTGTCATGTAATAATGCTGTGAGACAGATTTAAATATTTTGTTACTGGAAGTGTGAATATTTCTGTAATGTAGATTCACCAATTTGTTTAGGTTAAAGTGTTTAGTAACTTTGCTTAATAGTATTCAGTTAAAAGTGTACAATTTTATATTTTAAAAACTTTGGGTTGTGAATGATTTTGTAAATTTTAATATTCATTGCAGACTTAAAACCTTTTTCTCAAAAAATGAATAAAAGGAAATCATTTATACTTAATCCTGTTTATATTTATTTTCAACCCAAATTATTCCATGGAGATGGACAGAATATGGATTTGTGTTTAGAATGCAGGAAAGTAACAAAAGTTTATTGATCAGAAACCGAAATTATATTTTATATTTTTACTAAGTAATGATATCCAGCATTGGAGAGACCAAGTTCTTTACATTGGATCTGCTGTTGTTGGAAAGATTTACATATACCATAAAATAGGTACCTCCAAAGAAAAGCAATACCTAAGGTTTAAAATGAATTTTTAAAAATAAAAAATCTTTCTTAAAGCTTTTATTTTAGTTTTAACTTCAAGCCAATAGATTAAATTACTATTTCCAATAAGCAAAATACTTTGCTGTATTTCAAAACTAATTTAAATTGACTGGAATGATTTTTTTTAATCATTCAAGGTCACTGATTTTTAGCCATAGTTATAATTCCTTCAGCACAATGTAATTCCCTTTATTAAAATTCTTTCAAAAATAAGATGTACTTTTCTGAAACTTTAAGGAAGATTAGCTGATTTAAAGTTTAATTAATCTGATTTGAAACAAATATTATTTACTTTTAGTAGGAAAAGCATTTCTTTACACAGAGGTGAGGATTTTATGAGGTGTTGACAGCTCTATTAGCAACATGTTTGTAAAATTTAACTAATTTTTTCTATGGGGGACATATATGTAAAAATTACTTGAAAAATATAATTTGACCACCTTTTTTTTATTTATAATTTTTTAACTACCCAGTTAAAATGATTACTTTTTAAACTCAACCTTGTGTCATATTCTGTTTGAGTAGGTGCACAAATTATATCATTTTTAATTTAAATTTTGAGGTTAATATAGTAAATTATCAATACAAAATTAAACTTTTGTCAGTACAAGAGAAAATAACACTGAATTTTACTGTATTTTTTTTTTTACCCCATGCAAGGCAGTAAAGCCACTGAGACACAACCTGGTTACTGGGTGTGGAAGAATTAAAAAACAGAAACATTACTAAGGAGCAGGAAAAAGGGAAGAGTAATTAAGAGGACAGCAAATAGCAATTTACATTGCATTTAAATTTTTGAAGATTAGAGTTGACTGGAAATCATGGTGCTGGAAGTGTGAGAAAAGAAACTATTAGCATAAAACTTACAGTTACATCTAACCAACTCAACTGTAAATTGGTGAGACCTCATCACTAGTCTAGTACTGTGCTTAAATTCATAAAGTCTAGGTATCATAGCAAAGAGCTCATCCAAACAATTACCATAAAAGTATTTATAGAAAAGGCACAGGAATGCAACTTTACAGTAGTAAAAAAAATGACTGAAGCCGAGATGCCAGATCAAGACAATAATATTGATGATTTTTCTTTGGATTTTATCAAGGATTTCTAGATATAAACAGGAGATCTGGACTATTTGTGACAGCAATATTCTAAGCATGAGTGATTGGTAGACTTAAAAATATACTAGATAGATTCAGGAGAGAAAAATTGTCTAGCACGACACAGTGAACAAGTCATTTTTTACATCAGCCGCCAATTTGACCTTATTGAACTGATCAGATTTGTTATCAAGATAAGAGTAAATGGTTTTGTCATCAGCATAGATAAAAAGTTGACAGCTGATTCTGTCATGAAGGTCATTAATGAAAATTAAAAACAAAGTCAGACCAAGGATAGAGCCCTGAGGAACACCTGCATTAGTATAAAAGGATCTAGAGGAATGGCTGTTCAGGATAACTTCTTAATTCCTGTTCTTTTATTGTTCTCTCTCATTAATAGTGTTTTTTTTTTCTTATATTCTCTCACACTCAGTAACCCCTTGTGTCTTAGTGACTTTATTGTCTTACTTAGAATGAAATGATTAAACAAAAAATATTTTGTTTCTTATAGAAAATGCATTTCATATTCTTTCAAAATCTTTAATACCTCTCAATAATATGTGAAAAATTTTTTTATTTTAAAAATTTACTTTCTATTTTTCTTCCTTCTTAAATTCTCAGTTCTTGCTGTGTACATTATCAGCATGACTGGATTAGTGAGAAAGATAAAAACTAAATGCCCATGCATTTGTTTATAACGGGTAATTGAAGGAAATGCATGAGCAGTTGTGTTAATTTTATATGAACATAAAACCAATTCTAATTTAAGAGCAAAACAACTGCAAAATCATTTGAAATCTTCAAAGACTAAAACTGTACTAGAAAATTTAAAATCCTTTTGAATATTTTAAAATTTTTCTTTCAATTTGATACACTTTCTTTCATTTATCTATGCTGTATTCAAACTGAAATATATTTCAATGACTGCTTTTCCCATCTCTACATAATAAATAATATACACACATTATCTGTACAGAAAATGTAGATAAATGCCAGCATGCATATTAATGCACATAGCTACATAATGTATAGTAAGTGTTTATACATCAAATATTTTTTAATGTATTTGTGCACACGTCATTGTATAGATGGAGAGATATATGGCATCTCCTACATTTGCTTCAGCTGACATATTTGAAACTTTATGGGTTACTTTAGTTGAAACAGAATATTTGTTTTGCAGACCTGGTGAAAATTCCAAGAATATTTGGGGATTTTTTGAAAACCTTTTCTGTTGAGCTCTTGTTTATGCTTTATTTTTTTGTTTTTATACATCTTAAAATATGTAAGCTTCTATCTTTATATATATCACTGGCTCATTACTACAAATATATATATATATATATATATATATATATATATATATATTGATTGATTGATTGAAATGCATGTTTACACACACACACACACACACACACATTGATTGAAATGCATGTTTACATACATCTCTTTCTTTATATACACACACACACACACACATGCATTCATTTTAATCCATAGAAATTTCTATTTTAAAACATTTATTTTTGTCATTTTGAGAATACAAAAACATCACACCACATTGCTATACATATATAGATAAAAATGATATAGTTGCATCAATAAGTCTGTAGCCAAATAGTGAAATAAAGTATTTATTTTACAGCCTAACCTTCTTCCTTGCCAATGCACTTAACTGAGTACTTCTCCATTAATTACATAGACTCAACATTATGCAGTGAAAATTTCAGATCAAAAATCAGCTATTGTGTCAAGCTATGAACATAGTGATCCACATTGCCTGTATTGTTTTATTCATACATAAAAAATATATATTACTAATATTTACCTAATATATAACCCAAGAGCCACTCAAGGTAGAAGGTTAATGACAGATTGTGTGTGTGTTTGGTAAGACGTAAGAGGCACAGTTTATGGGGGAAATGTGGGAATGATAATGGTTAACCCTAGACTTAAGATTGAAATTGTTGGGAAAGCATCCTCTTGGGAGTTACCTGAATATATGTGCATACTCAATGGGAAATGTGTAAATACTTTATAAACGAAGTTAGATATTGCAGTAGGAAAAGCTTTTTGAATAAATGTCATCAGATCTATATAGATATCACTGTTAATATTTACATTAATACTTTTACAGAAATTCATGTGCATATCAACTCGAAACACATACCTATGCAGTGCATAAGTGCATAATTGGTGGCAATATATGGTATATTCTGAAACAGAAAATGGAAAAAAAAATACTTTCAAATAATTCCCCATTCTTAAGTACATCTTTGGTTGGTGTTTCTATGAAATTCAGGCAGACTCCTAGAAAAGGAATTTGCCTGAAGACTAATAAGTGCTGTTTTGGGAATTGTGATTCTTAGATAAATCCACTTCTTCAGATCTCAAAATTTCTACAAAAATAGGTTTGCCTCTAATGGGGGGTATGGTTGCATAAAATACCTTAGGAAATTGAATGACTGAACACTGTTCAACTTCACAAATAGATCTTAGTCTTTTTATTAGGTTGAGGCAGTTGAGTAGAGAATGGCTTATCAAACTTGAAACACTATATAGCACCAATTACATGTGACTGTGAAACATCTATGAAATTATAGCTATCTATTGGTATGTGGTCAGCAAAAACAATTGTAAGTCCACTGGTGGACAAATGGTAATATTAGCTGTTTCCCTACAAGGAAACATTTGGCATTCATTGACCTAGCAACCATTATTGGTCTCAGCTGAAGTCTATAAAATCTTTCACTTAATATAATTTTTCAGGAAAATAGATTTTTCAAGTCCAGTAGCTTTTATCACTCTTTCCAGTATTGATTACAGGGGTGGGGGGTCCTTCCTCACCTTTTATTTGAAGTTGTGTGAAACGCCAACATTTTGATTATATTATTAGATATTTTCTCTTCCAGTTACATGTCCTATCCATTTTAGCTGTTGTTAGTTCTTTCTGTTATTTTTCACAGTTCTTTGTGATTCTATAGTGCCAGTCCATAATGTTTAAAGAAGATGACCTTTGCCAAAACTTGCTCAAAGACTTTCTTCACCATTTATCTTAGAAAGCAGTTGTATAATGCTGATGGTTTAGGTATTTCTGAACAAGTTTGGTGCCATGAATAACATCCATATGAAAGTCTTGATCTGATGGGCCTTTCTCAACTCCTGCCATAATAACCATGGCTATGCTATTCTTTACCATGTCCACCTCATCCATTTCTCTCACTTAATCACTTCTATCTCTTGGCCTGTTCTTGGATCCATATTGAATTCTTTCTAGCTCTCATCCCTAGAATTGTTTTGTGTGCTTCTATGTTTCTCTATGTGATTTTGTTAATTTTCATGTTTTTCTCCCATATATTATAGCTGACATTAAACAAGCATTTCTATCACTATATATTTTATGTCGTTATTCATTTTGTGAGATTCAATATCAGTATCTTAATATTTCTCTCTTTATATTTGTGTCTTTCTAGGCTACATATACATGACTATGTACATGCTTTGATATTTGTCTACTGCTTATTGTTGTCTCCCCACAATCATTTGCATAATATATCATCAGCTATACATTACTAAAAGCTTTGCTAAATACAGAAAACCTGCAAGACATTGATTAATGTAGTGTGAGTGGCCATGTAAATAAATGTCAGAACTATCCAACAAACAGATTTTACAAAGTTTGCAATAACAGTAAAAAATAATATAAAGCAAGCAAATAATATATGCAAGGCAAATTAACAGTAATAAGGCAAAAGCAACAATAATATGACAAAAAGTTCACAAACAAAGAATTGGGGTTGATACACAAGAGAAAATCTGTGTAAGTGAATGTAGCATTCTGACTTCAAGGCAAGACAGACCAGAACCAAGTCAGATGTAACCGGCAAGTGGCCTGTTTTATTGGCTAGGAAGAAATCCCAGCATGCATTTGTGTGCTTCTGCCTAAAAATTGTGGGGGAGAAAGTGTTTTGTAATCATTCCCAGTAGAATTGGAACCAACAATTAACTATTGCTTCTTGAGGTTCAAGATAAGTTGGAGTAAGTCCCAAGGGCAACTCAAATATGATACCTGTTGATATCATTACAAATTTGGGCAACATGCAAAGAAGTGCAGAGAACCATATGCTTTCAACTCAAGAAAAAGACAAATTACGCATCAGGGAAATGGATATTCTGGCAACAAGTAAAGACATTAGCTGCTGGAATAGAATATATTCTATAGCTTCTTCTATATCCATGACAAAAATACTGGGTGATATTTTGATGGGATTTTATTGGTTGAAAAATAGGATTTAAAGGAAGAGCTAATATTACTATCACCATGCAAAATACATCAGTATATTTGTTATAGTATTTCACTACTTAAATACTAAATTAAAAAATAAATCATTGTACTTGATTAGCATGGAATTGGATGGCTAGCCACTCATATACGAGGATGCTCGTCTACTAAGGCGGCTAGCTAATTTCTGTTACAGATGCATTTGTGTTTGTGCAACACCCACAGAGCCCACCTGTGGTTTATTCTGCAACTATTCTGAGTGTACCTTAATTACAGGTTCTAGGAGAGTGATCAACAGTCTGAAAAAAGCCAGCACACTCAAACTCTCGGTCATGATTACTTGTGACTTCATGCTAACACAACCATTGACGGATTCCAAAGGGTTCTGTCTACCCAATTTCACTTACAAGGCTTGGGTCAACACTTGGTATGGTTTTCTGGCACTATCCCAAGGTGCCACACACTGAGATTACCTCCTCCAGACATCAAGAAGTCACCTTCCAGACAAATCAACCATGGTGAGATTCAAACCTGAGTTTTATGGTTAGAAAGCAAACATTCTAACTATTCAGCCACATGGAATTAATGACAATTTCTTGTGACACTGTAAGAATCAATATCCTTTAAAATCTTAGTAATTATTGACTAATAATTTTTATTGCCATAGCATATCTTCAATTCCATGTGATTCTTTTAATTTCTGTTAATAATATTCTTTTCTACAAGTTATTTCTACAGCCTCTTGATTCTAGTTTTTGTTGAGGGGAAAGAGAAAAAATAATCTGAAATGATTACCAAAGGCTTTATTTTACTTAATAAAATTTAATTCATCAGATTTTGCTTGTACTGTATCATCTGTACACTTGTAAAATTCATATGCAAATATTCAACATATATTGTGTACCATAAAGTATTTTTAATACAGATATATAAATGCTGCATCTATATTGGAAAATATCTACTGATCCTATAGAGAGAATCTATTATCTTCAGAATTTATCAGCAAGCATTTTTAAGATTAGTTGCAACCTTAGAGCTGAGAGTAGGAGTGTATGAGAGGACTCATCCATCTTGTTCTTTTCTTTATAATGGGTGTGGGTAGAGGTATATAAATGACATTTTGTGGAGGCAGGGAATCAAACACATACTGATGTTCAAAATAATATCTATATCTGATAGGTATTCATGTGAAAGACAAAAAACTGACAAACATTGATTGAGAAAAGGATATTTATAGAATGCAAAAGACCAAAAACAGAACCAGAGAATGGTTGGGTAGGTTTTTAGTAGAAATCTTACTGTCTAAAATTTATACTTTAACTGTTTCTGCTCTAGAATAGTAAGGCCTTGTATCTTATCTGTAAGGTTTATTCCATTTTTTTAGATAGTAATCTACTCACAGTTTATAACCCCCTTCGTTTTGTTTTTTTAATCATTTCACTCTAATAAAGGCAATATAGCCACTAAGACAAAGAGGTTATTAAGTGTGAAAGAAGATGAGAAAAAGAAAAATATTACTAAGGAGTGAGAACAATAAAAGAATAGGAATTAAGAAGACTAAAGATTAATATTGCATTTAAATTTTTGAAGATCAAAGTTGACTGGAAAGCAAGAAGCTGGATGAGAGGTTCACATATGAGTAGTGCAAGAGAAGAAACTGTTAGCATAAAACTTACAATTACATCTAGCTATATCAACTACAAAATGTTGAGACCTAGCTGCCAATTTAGTACTGGGTGTAAATTTGTAAAGTCAAGTTACCAAAGAGAAAAGCTTATCAGAACAATTACCATGAAAGTAGAAAAGGCTCAGGGAAGCTACATTATAGCAGTGAGAAAGTGACTGATGCCAGGTCAGGACCAATAATATTGCAGATGCTTCTTTGGATTTTGAATCTCTAAATACATAGCAGAAGCACCAGACCAGATGTGACAGCAATGTTCAATGCATTAGTGAATGGTAGACTTATAAATGTGTAATATGAATCTAGCACAACACAGTGAAACACCTTCCTAGCAGCAGACTTGATATAATGAAAAAGGATCATCTTGGGTTGAGTTTGGTCATTGGATTTTCAGTCACAATTAACAAAACTGGCAAAGAGCAAAATGAAGAAAAAAAATTTGAAACTCTCTTCTTCAATAAAGCTTTCATGCAATACAAAATAAAAGTGAAAATATTGACCAAAATTAATTTACATGAAAATTCCATTTTCCTTTTATTTATCTTTCCTTTTTAAACAACAATCTGTGATACTATGGACACTCACGTAGAAGGGAAAGAGGTGATCTCAAATGCCTTTGTTTGATGGGCCAGCAAATAGTTCCTTTGATGTTTGGCTTTCTGAACAGCATCCACTTTGACCAAAGGGTCACATGGAAGTGAAGGGATGAACGAGAAGTTTTCGATGATCAAGTGGCAACAAAACCATCATGTCATGTTTGAATTTGGAAATGGTTTTGGTCTACCCATGGCAGGAATTGAACATGTCCACTGCACAGTTCTGAGGCCTCCGTTTTGTATTGCCAGCCACCAAGTTGGAATGAGTAGATGGGTGAGGAATTGGTATGAAGAGCTGACATAACAAAAGTTTTCCCAAGTATCACCTACCTAGCTACTCACCCAGATCAGCATACAAAGCCCTGAATAAAACACACCTACATATATGTGAAACGGGCTTCACATTCTTATTACTCAATGACTTGGTATTTGTTTTTCATCGTGTTCCCTTGTGAACATGCATCATACCCTTTCCCAGTTTTGGGTGAACACTGACAAGGTTGAGGATTGAAAAGCAATGTGGGGTGATCATCGGTCAGTCGGTGGAAAACTTGGGTGAGGGCTGCCTTATATGTTTACAAATCAACTTTTCTATTGCTTTATTTCAGGACATTTTTGGTGTAAAAGATTCCATGAAAATATTTCATCTTCTAAAAACTTTAATACAATAATGGCTATTGATTTAATAAAGCATATAACAAATATTTAGATCCATTATAATCTGCTAATATATCAAAGGATTTTATGAAGCATTTTTAGGATGAATATTTTGACAAATTCTATTTTTAAAAAGATGTAAAAGCCTTCCAATCAGTATTGTTTGTTATAAATATAAGCTTTTCATCCCTTATCTACACTGTCTACTTTTATGTAATTAACACAAGCAACTTTACTACCTATGAATTATATTAACACAAATTTAAAATACCAAAGATAAAATTAACCCCTACAAACATACTTGTTACTTTTCAGTATGTAATTAGCAAACCAGAGACTCTTTAATATGACAACTCATTAACAATGAAGTAGTCTCATGCAAATTAGCACAATAACTGGCATGCAAATTTAGCAGTGTTACCATCTATGTTCAGAGGCTGCCTTTTCCAAACAGCCAATTATTCAAGAGAACACAACTCATATTTACATCAGACACAACTTAGTCTTTTTTTCATGTTGGCCAGGTATTCTTCTATATTGGCTTAATAAAATAGATTTTATTAATATATTTTATTCCCTTTCTTATTCCATTAGTAAGAAGTTCAACTTAAACAGCTTCTTCCCAAAAATTGACCTTTGAAGTTATGTGGGAAAGATAAGTTAACCCAAGGTTTAACTATTATCTTTTCTGCATAACCTTATGAACTTCACGTGCCCTTTCTTACACTCATGCAACATCACACAGTAACACTTTATCTTGAATATGTCTTGGGTCTTATATTGGGTGAACATTATTATGAAAAAATATAATCAGAAGGACTTGTTTGCTTGTTATAAATGACCAAACTCTTTCACATAAAGTCTTCAATTTTGAATTCTATATTTATTGTAGCCCAAAGTTTTTAACATCAAAAATGTTTCTTCCTTTTCTTCCTTGCCAAATAACTTTTTTCTGTTATGTGGAAATATATTTTAGAGTAACAACTACTGTTTGTAACCGTTTGCTGTAAGACTATAATTTCTATTTTATTATTAATGCCTTGACAAGAAAAATATTTTTGTGCTTTGAAAAAGTAATTTCTCAGAACAATTTCCCCACAAAATACATTTTCTATTTTTATATTATTTTGAAAAAATCAATTGCAAGTATTTATCCGCATCTTTTATAACAAAAAAAATTAATCTATTTATGATGACTGAACTTTTTTATTGCATAAGGTTCTAATATATGAAAGTAACGTTTAATTTGATCTAGGAGGAGAAAGTGAAATTAGCAGTCAGTATATTAAACAAAGCAAAAATATTTTGTAGTCTGTCTGTGGATTTGTGGGTCACTAATGGACTGTTGCAAACTTTTTTTTTCTTTGCTCTTTGACGGCTTACTGAAATTCTCAGTTTCTACCGATAAAATATGAAATTATATTCTACAGTACGAGATGCCAAAAAGCAAAATTATATTATGTCGAATAGGATATTCGGTTGGTAAAAAAATATCTTTGAGTGAGTCAAAAAGACACTCATAAAATCTTATCGGCAAGAATGGCTTCTGATTAGATGTTAAGGCTTAGAAGCAATAATCAACACAAAGGAAAGATAAAACATCAAAATATTCAGCTGAATATAATGAAAAAGGAAAGTGGCGTGTTATCTGTGTAATAGTGGTGATAATGATGAGATGGAAATTTCTAGATTCTGATCTCTATGCTTTGTAGCTAAATTTGTTTTCTCCAACCTTTTCTAAAGTTGAGAAAATAAAAATCTAAAACTGAATTTCCCCTGAAACAAGCATTTCAGTATTTCTCTTTAGATTGTTTATATTCCAGCATGAATAGATTTAAAGTTTAAAGATAAGCCATTTATTGAGATGAAAGAATTCTTGCCAACATTTTGTTCTCTTTTTCTTTTCTTTTTTTTCATAATGTACATTTTTTGTTGGCTATTTTTTTTCTTCTTTACTAATATCATCAGTTATTTTTTTTCTGTGAATAACTGGTTCAGCCTGCCAATTACCTTATTCTCTACCATATATAAATCTCATTCCTGTTGCATTTTATGTTATCTTTCTTAGCAAGAAAGTTTTTCTCTTTACTGTAACTGTGATAATAAATATGATAAAGAAGAATTCAAGTGAAATTTTAAAGGTGAAGAAATTATTTTTATTGTATTTTTCTGTCTTATGAAATAAACTTAAGTACGAGTCTGACTTTGAGATATGCATTATAAATATGCATAAAATAATCAGTCTTAGGAAGAGGATTTTTGTTTTATATTAAACTGATAAAGAATAGATTTCTTGTCTTTAACTTGATATACATTTGATTCTTTCTAGAATTTCAATAAAGATGATATGCATTTATCAACTAATAACAGAGAGTTTAGAATTTTAACTACTTAACAATGATTTGCATAGAACTTACATTTATGCTAAATACAAATGCTGTTATAAAAGCCACTATTAAATCTGTCAATGTCAAAAGAAACAAAAGATGTTTCCTGTGATTCTTGGTAGTCTGAAACATCAAAGAAATAAATTGAATCATTTTCAAATAAACAAATATTTTATACATTTTGTTGTTTTAGTTACTTTATAATTTGAAAGTTAAAATCTTGATGGAACTTTAATGTATTCATGAAGTCAAGTTTCTTTGATGTTATCCAGTATAAATCAAGTTTTATGCTAAAGAAATAGTTTAACATATAATTTAAACAGAATACAAGTACCAATTCACACCACTTATACAGTATACACAAATGTAATGATTTAATGATGTACTGAAATTTAAATAAGTCATTAGAATAACTAAAATTATATAAACTTATGGAAAAAGATGATATAAAGTTTGATTATAGAAATCTGGAACTTTGTCTGAATTTCTGGGATGAGGTGTTTTCATTATTTACATTTGAACTATTGTCCTTATCTTTGTTATTATTATCATGTTTTGGCTGTTGTGCTATCCAGCTTTCTCATGTGTTGTGTGATCCTGGTAACGTTCAGGGAATATCAAACTGAACCCTCAATCTAATCTATGTGAGTAGATTGTCCTCATTCCATTGTATGTATCTAGGAATATATTGTCATTTTTTAAATTGTTTAATACAATAATGTTCCCCCTATATAAGGCCCAAGAGTCACTCGAGGTAGAGGGTTACAGATTAAAGGGAAAAGTTATGTGGGGAAGGTGACAATTAACCCTAGACTTGAGCAGGTTAAGTTGTAGTAATCAGCGAAGCATCCTCTTGGGAGTCAGTTCCACAAAGCAGAAGTTTATAAGAAGAAACTGCTCAACTAGAACTAATGGAATACAAAGAGAATTAGCGTGGTTTGCTACAATATGTGTGGCATGGCAGATCTTAGCGATAAAGGTTAGAATTGATGGAACTGTAGGCCATCTGAACATTTTCCATGGAAATAGCGATAGAGCTTACAATGTTTTGTCTGTAGGAAAAGGGTTGTAGGGTGAAAAATAATCACCCACAAGGATGCGGAGACTCTTTTGGACTATATCAAGACTGGAAAGTGAAGACTGAGCAGTTACTGCCTATATATGGCAGCTGTACTCCATTTTTGGCCTGATCTGGCTCTTGTAAAGGTAGAGGATAACAGGAGGAGCCAGAAGCTGTTTGAGTGGAACTTACTTCTCATTGATGGAATACAGAAGAAATGTGAATGGTTTGCTACAATGTAAGTGGCATGGCGGGTCCGAGCCATGGAAGTTAGATCTAGCATAACCAAGGAATGTAGTTCATCCAAACACTTTTCATGGAAGTAGTGATAGAACAGTGAGAGAGGTTGGAGGGTGGAAAATAATTTATCACTCACAAGGACTCAGAGATGCTTTTGAATGCTATTGAAACTGAAAAGAGAGCACTGGGCAGTTCCCACCCAAATATGACAACAGTACTCCATTCTAAGCCTGATCTGGCTCTTATAAAAGTAGAGGATAGCATGAGGAGTCAAGTACTTACTGGAATGGTACAGGAAACTGAACATTTTTCCTGCATCTTTAACAATGAATCACATATGTATGAATTCCACTTGCGGTCTGGGATGAGCTTACCTCAACAATCATTCAAGACATGGGGCCTCTATAAGAGAACACCTGTTCTTTTTGAAAACTGAAAATTCTTATTTTTATTTAATACTGCTCAGTTGTTGCTTGCCCTGCTTTCCACTAGTTCTAAGCATGTACTCAGAATTTAACCCTCACAAGGCATATTGAAAACAAGAGAAACAGAGTAACCTATTCAATAAGTCTAAGTAAGTAAATAGAGGAAAGATCAAAGAGGAATGGTAATGGGGTAAGTGTTACTTAAAGCAACAAGAAACAGGAAGTTGTGAAGAGCTATCATCCCACAAGTCATAAAAGAACATGGCACATAAAAAAGACTATTCAGTTGTTATATCTGCTTGTACATTCTGTGCTCATGATAGACTTATAATATTAAAGAAAAGTTCTAAAATAATTTATTTACAGTTGGACTAATATCCTCATTTTTGTGGTTACTATATAGTTTTTTATTCTGATTACTTAAAAGCTTCTATTCAAGCTTTTCAGAAAAGTACAATACTATGGATGCACATATAGAAAGAGAAGAGGTAGGTTTTATCTCAATTTCAAGAGTTTTCTGTTTAACAGCCAGCAGGTGGTCCTTTTTGAAGTTTGGGTTTCTAAGTGGCATCAGCCTTAACCAAAGAGTAACAAGTGAATGAGGGATTTTTGGAGATAAGTCAGCAGCAAAACTTTATATTAACAGTTATGCTAAGAATTGGGGAGAATTCTGGTTCACCCTTTGCAGGAGACAACTTGGCCATTGCTTAGTTCCTGTGTCATCCATTCATATTGCAAGCCTCACATTGGGATATGTTGGTAGGGGGAAGAACTGACATAGCAGAAGTTGTCCAAAATATCACTTACCTATCCACACGGGTGAAACCCTGAATAAAACATCAACATATAATATGGGAAACGATTCGATTTCTTATTTCTCAATGTGTTATTTGTCTTACATCTTGATACCTTGTGAGAAACAGTGAACCCTTTTCTTGTTTTTGGTACACACCGACAAAATCAAGAATGGAAATGCAATGTGGAGCAATCATTGGTCAGTTGGTGGAAAGCCTGGATTGACAGACACCTGAAGAAGGTTGGAGAGCTCAATGGCTGAAATGTTATGAGATTAATAACAAACATAAGGATATAAATCAGACTACAAATAAATTGAATAATGATAACTCCTCAATCTCGAAATTTAGACAGAAAATAATTTCTACTTTTAAAGGTAGGTGCATCAGTTCATTAAAATATATCAATAAAAATTCATGATAATGAACAATTATTAAAAACTCTTCTGGTGTTAGCCATTTTGAATTCTATTAGTGATATCCTCTTTACAATCCTCTTTGCAATCTCCAAGATTTAGAAAATATGAAAAGAAAATTGTTTAACTTGTAAATGATAAAACATTTATACAATACTGAGAATTTTAATGACTGATTTAAAATTTTTTTTTTTTTAATCTAAGCTATATAAAAGCTACCTTCATCTATGTGTTAGCACAAAGTCAAAAGTCATGAAGACCAAGGGTTTGTAAAAACTGGTCTCGTTGAACCACTGATCATGGCAAATTATTTTTTCTCTCTCACAAACTGTAATTAAGATCTGCTCAGCATAATTGTAGTATTTAGCACAGATTGGCTCTGTGTGCACTTATGAAACCCAAATGTATCTGAGTAGGTGTCTACATAGAGATTAGTTAATGTCCCTAATAGGCTGTATAGTCTCTTAAGACTGATGGTTGCCTACAACCTTCATGTGCACATAAGATAAGTTTTGCTACAATAAGTATTGGCATAGGTACTTGCACAATACAACATTGTTTGATTAGAAATAGCACAATACAACATTGTTTGATTAGAAATAGCACAATACAGCATTGTTTGAATAGAAATAGGTTGTATGGAAACTGACCACGGCGAGCCCCTCTTCATAAACCATGTCACGTTGTTTGGTTTAATTTTGCCAAAACATTCTTGGACAGAGAAAATCGCTTTTGGAAACAAATACTATGGATTGATGAAACAAAAATTGAGCTTTTTGGCCATAATGATATACAGAATATTTAGAACAAGAAAGGTGATGCTTTCCTCCCAAAGAACAGTGGTAACATTAAAACATGGAGGCAGTTTGATGATGTTTTAGAGTTGTTTTAGCTCAAAGAGAATTAATTGAAATGTGAGGAATACTGAAATCTGCAGACTATATCAAAATTCTGGATGAAAATCTACAACTATCAGCACAAAATCTTCTAGGTCTGTGATTTACTTTCTAGCAAGATAATGATCCTAAACATATGTCTAAATCAGTGATTGTGGGGCTTCATAAAAAGAAGATTACAGTTCTGCCATAGCCTTCAATGACTCCTGATTTGAATCCTATTGAAAATCTATGGCAAGAATTGAAAGTCTGAATAAATCGTCAGGAATTAGAATGTGTAACCATTGAAGAATGTAAGAAAATCCCAGAAAAGAATTGTCCAAATCTAATCAAAAACTTTAGAAAACGATTGCAGCAAGATGTAAAGATGAGAGTCCATGCTGTTGATTACTAATATTGTGAAAATTGTTCAATTTTTTTATTTTTTTTTATTTTTCATACTGTAGAAATAATTTTGTCTTTTCCTATTTTGCATAATTTGCCTGTCAAATTTGTTGTATGTAAATCTATTGTTCTGAAAATTGAGTTTTATATTCCATTTTTGTGCTTATTAACATATAAAAACCTGGCATCATACAGGCATTAGATTCTGAGAAATGGATAAAAATATTCAAAATTGATGGGTGTACAAATAATTTTGTCGTTGACTATATATATATATATATATATATATATATATATATATATATATGTATATATATATATATATATATGTGTGTGTGTGTAAACTGAAACACATAAAACAAACACTACTACAACACAAGTAATAAAAATACAATACCACACTACATCAACATATTTTATTGCAACCCGATGCAAAATACCTATAAGCAGGATGAATTTTCTATAAGGAAAATTATTAAGCCCCATATTTCTGCTGTAACCCCTGATAAACATAGTTTATAATATATTATAGAAAATGTAAGGCCACAAACCTTGTTGTCACTAACTGAAATAACTCCAACAAATCTACACTAGCAGTGACCAGTATAGTGTACCAATTGCAATGCCCAGTACAAGACTTACTTGTCAAAAACTAATTACCTATATCAGGTTTTCTAAGAATAGGAGTGATGCCAACCAGTCACACATAACATGTGACCACCAAAAAAGACATACTCTACTTCACATACTATGTAGAAGACAACACCTGAAACTCACCATGCCAAAACAACATCCTTAACAATGGCTATAGAACCATCTGAAAGCACTCGGAATAATAACATTTATGGACAATTTTTATATTCTTTAAAAAAAAAAAAATAGGAAAAATGTTAGAATGCTGGAAAAATTCAATAAAAGATTAATTAAATCTTCCTTGTCAGACATTTTCAATAAAAGATGGTTGCAAGAAAGGCTGCTGCCCAAATATACATTAATAGATATATATAATACTCACATTCACACACACACGCGGAGTGCAAAGGAAAAAAAAAGTTGTCATCTAAATTACGCAACAATGAAAATAACACTGACATCTCATTTTAACAGATATATTGACCAAAATTACACAAAAATATCTTGAAATACTAAAGAGTAAATTCATTCCATAAAATCACCATTGGCTTCAACCACAGCCTCCAGACAACTTTGGAATCTCCTGCAACTCTTCTGGACGGCCTTCTTGTTTAAGTTGGTGAATGCTGCTATAATCCTTTACCTTCAGTTCATCTTTGGTGTTTTAGGAGTTTTGTTGGTCTCTCACTCACCTTCACACCACACATAATAATCAAGGGGGTTGCAGTTTTGGGGATTAGGTGGCAAGGTGTAAGGGGTGATGTGGTCACAGAAATTGTCTGACAGCCAAGATTGGGTTCTCCTGCTTGTCTGGCATGGTGCAGGGTCCTGTTGCCAGACATAGGGTCTTCCAGCAGCCACCCTCTTGACCCAGAGCAGCACAACCTCCTCAAGGCACTTGATGTAGGCCTCAGACTCGAGTCTGAGGCCCTCCCCAACAAATTCAGGAGTTCTTTTCTCATCAGAATTATCAGAGTGTTTTCTGAGCTGCCATACTTTCATAATCACCATTAGACTCATCTAACTCTTTCCATATCTTCTGCAATGTCTCAAATTGACACTCAAACACTCTGAAATGTTTGTGTTGGAGTTTCTGGTACTAATGTCAAGCAGTACAGCATACCATTTCCAAATTTTTGGTGGAGTGAATTGTATCATGATGCCCTTTTTCTCAGAGATGGTGCCCACCTGACCCTACTATACTGTGCAGTTGACAAAATCAAAAACAAACAACATACATGCACAAAATTAAAAATATAAAATGGCAAAAATTTATCCATCGCATCCTGTATAACAATGGACTTAAGAGGTCTAATTTCCTGAAAAAACTGCCGAAAAAGATTTTATAAATTTCAACTGATAATAACTCTAAATGTTTAGTCAATGAATGCCAAATGTTTATTTTATGGAAACCATCAAATTGACAAATACCATTTGTTAATCAAATAATGATTTTTTTCTATCATTGGTTATTTTTGTATTTATTTAAATTCTGTGCATGCACAGACTGATATTAAAAAAAGAAAATTAACTGTAAATAATATCTATTTCATTATAAGGTCATCAATCAATTTAATAAACATAGTTTTTTATGTGGTGTGATGTTATAATTGTTTCTCATAATGTTTTCATTCATACAATATTCAATCCCATATACAACCTTTGGAATAGATGATTTTTATAATTTCTAAAGTTGTTGAAATCATTTTTGATTTTTGATTAGTTTAAATGTTGCTTTGTTTTTTTTGCAGTTATGTACCCTGGAACTTACATGAACCATCACCTGAAAGATATAATTTTGAAGGAATTCTAAATCTCAGGTTAGTTTTAAAAGATTTCTTCTTTTTTTTTTCTTTTTTTTTTTTTAAAGCACGATTCAACAAAACCCTGTTCAGTATAATTAATATAATCAAATAATCTGAACAAAAGTTTGACAAAGAAAAGCAATTATTTCATAGGCACTTATTTGCTAATATTATTTGTTTAATCTTCTATCATTTGAGTCACCCAAATTGTGATCATATAATTTTGCAATTATTTATAATTCTGCAAAGGATATGAAAATGTATAATAAATTCTGTACCTGAGAGAATAGTCATTAAGAAAATAAAAATGTTTTGTGCAACTGAAATCTAATGACTGTGTTGTACTTTGTTTTCTTTACTTGTAATACAATAAAAGGTAGTCATCTAAATTTTAAGCTTATGCAGTTGCATGGTTTACAAAATTTACTAAGGTGATATATTCTTCCATCTACAGAGTGACAAACCAAAACTCAAAGGATAAATGCTTAGTATTAAGTAGGACCATCTCTAGCCAGCAAAAGTGACATTGATTCCACAAATGGCTGGAATGACCTCTGGAGAATTGATCAGCAACCTCATTAAATTTCCATCATTCCCTAATATTTATAGGTGCAGGATCTTGCATGGAAATAGACCTCTCCATCAGATTCTATAAATGCTCAATTACATTCATGTAGGCTAAACATAGTGGCCGCACCATTTGTCAGAAGTCTCTAAAATACTCCTTTAAACAATTATTGGACCCAGTGACACTGTGCAATAGTCATCATTTTCAGAGGTACATGGAATTGATGAATGGGTGCCAATAGTCATGAAGTTGTGTAATGTATAAGTCACAGGTGAATGACGTATTTAGGCAGACCAGCTGATCCTATCCATACCACATGAACATACCCAACACCATTAAATAATAGAGCTACCACCAGCCTGCATGTTGACTTTTAGACAACTGGGATCCATTACATCATTACACCCAGACTGTACTATCTGGAAACAACTAAAACTATGTCTCTTCAGACTATGCTACATGTTGTCAGTCCTTCAGTATCCTATTAGTGATGTCACAAGCCCAGGTGAAGTGTTGGGATTATCATGTCATTAATAGGGACCATCTGGTAGGTCTTCTTCTCCTTTGTCCTAAAGAATACTGAACTGACCTCTTGCATTGAACATACTTATAAGGCAAGCCAATTTTTCAATTCTAGCTGCTTCTAATCAGGATCTTTAATGGTATATGCTTGACCATTGTGCTATCTATGGTAGGCAATAATGCCTTTCATCATGTAGACATATGATGTTTAGATTGAGATATATAAAATATCCTTACAATTTCAAAACTGAAATGTCTCCTGCATATGGAACTTGCTATCATAGTACTTTTGAATTTTGATAATTTACATTGCTTTGCCATGACCAGACTAGCCAAAGTTCAAACAGGACTCTGTAGATATCAGAGAGCAGCAGATATAGTTCTGGACATTTCCATGATGTCAAGGTACAGTGGTGCTACCTACAACTACCCATATGTACTGCTCACTCATGGCTTTTAGTATATCACTGCAATTCAGAAATGCTGACTTACTCAAAGAAAAAGATTTCTACTTTGGTAATCATCCCATAATCATCCCAACTAGAATTTTTTGCAACACGCTAACATGTGTTGAAAAAAAATTCTAGTATATAAAAACTTAAAGTTATGCAAAAAACAATATTGTATTTTTATTAAGTATTAGTTATTTTAATCATTAAATTGTTTTTAAAATAGTGGGAGTATTTTGTATGTTAAATAATAAAATTTAATTTTTCACAAAAATTAATGAAAATTTATTGTACTGTCTTAGTACCCTAGTAAAACCATCTGTACTTTGTACTCGCTTACCTGTTTGCACATCTCCCTAAAATTTGGTTTCACTTGGTCACAGTATGTCTATTTTAGAGAGTGTGATGGATAGGACAGAATACAGAAATCAGAGAATTTTACATATAACAATATCTGAAAATTTAATGATTTTCTTATTTGAATTTTTTGATAGATCATAATTTTTAATGTAATGATTGAATAAGCTCCTTGTGACTATAAATCCATGGAAATTTCTATATTTCATCTTTAAATATTTAAGCTTGACAAATTCAAAAAATATTTCAAAAATGGTCATAATATGAATACAGATCATTATCTAAAGTAGTGGGTAGAAATGAAAAGATGAAAATTAAGAAGTTTTTCCATTTCAAAGAAGATATTAATCATACAAAGTGTTATCACTTCCTCCATCTTTCTTTCATGAAAACTAAACAGCATCTTTCATATATCATTTTCTTCTGTCTTTCCTTGCAGTCAAAATGGCATAGTCTATTATTTATCTGAGGTAATGATAGGGTGTAACTAATTAACAAGCAGGATTATAATATGATGTATATCGGTCTTTGTGCTTTACATGCAATGTACATGAAACTGACTAAGAACACAAGCATCACATGATGAAATATAAATGATTTTCACTCGGACATTTTTCAGATTATCTCCGTTTCTAGTTGTCAGCTGTTCTTCAATGAGAATGTTAACTAAAGACCAAAATATTGTGAATTAAGAAAGTATCAGAAAAGTCCTCTAGTCTGTATAAAAGAATATAAAATAAAAGGCTGTTTTCTTTTTTATTCAAACTGCAAAAGATAAAATATTGTTTTGAAATATTCAGGTTTAAACACTAGTCACTTTATATTAGTTGTTTTGTATATCTTATGCTATTTTGATTTGAATTTATTTCATTAATCATTTTCTGTTCCTTCAATTATTGAGGTTTTTCTTCCCTTTTAAAGTGCAACTGAGAAACTGAAATTGAATTTAATAATTTTCTGACTCAAATTTTTCTCCCTCTGCAACTACAAGTTGGTTAGACATACAGCCATATTCCTCACATATGGAAGGGTATGCTGAAAAGTTTTCAGCTCAACCAAGAAACATTTACAAATAGAAATTCTAATGTGTGGTCATTTGGCTTGATTTGGGGAAATGAGTCAGGAAGTCAACCTTATATTAAATGAGAGACAAACACCATAAATATGTTTTCATACACACACACACATATATATGAAATATCGCACATTGTGGGGTAATAATAAAATAGTGCTCAATGTATAATAACAGAGCTGTAATGTATATTAATACTAAATATATATTTTATTCCACTCACAATGCAATCATCAGGTGCTGATTGAAAACTGAGGATTGCAATGTATATGAAACTCAGAGTTGTGTTACTGGTGAGGAATATATATATATATATATATATATATATATATATATATATATATATATGTATGTATATGTGTGTGTGTGTATGATACAAAATAGTTTTATAGGTAAAAGTGTTCAATATCACAGATAGTGCTTATGAGAATATATGAAAGTGGACGTAGAAGTCAACACCGAATGGCGACGGTCTGTTTGATGCTTGAATGTAATCTTCAAGCCATCAGTGTCCACTTATATATACAGGATGCCCCACAAAAAAATATCAGGAAATTTGGTACAATTTATTTAATTGTTGGAATTTTTGTTAGTTATTTGAAACAAAAGCAAAGGATAGAAATTTAGGAGATTAAAACAGAAGAAAAACACAAATGTGTTTTCAAACTAAAAATGTTAATTATTTTTTATATGTTCATTAAGTTTTTTTTTTTTTATCATACAGTAAATCTAAAATGTCCTGTTTTTTGTGGGGCACCCTGTATACATAAAATAGGAAAATTAATGACAAAATTGAAATTTTTATGATATATGCATATCTACTTAGAAATTGACATCATTGCTTTTTTAATCCAATTACTCTTTGATAGAATACAAGATATCCGAAATTTACATTTAATATGTTAGGTGAGGTACAAGTACTGGTAATTTATAGTGTCTGGGTACACATTAGCCTTACAGATACACAACTTTATATATAAAATGTGGAAGTTTTTTGTTTTTTGGTTTTTTTTTTTTGAGAAAGGGTGTTTTTATATGTCTTCAAAAATATGATATTTTGAAGATTTCAGAACATTTTAATGGTCTCTCAAGTCTAATAAAGAATTAGGTGTGACACGCATTGAAAGGTTATAAACCAACATTTTTGTGTGTTTTAGTAATAGAAGTGAACATATTGCTGGACCTTTTACTTATATCATCATAAGAGTAAATCTTTTCCTATTGACTGTCTTATGTCATTTATTTAGTTCACATGATATTTAGCAAATATTTATTCATTTTTGTAGTTTATATTGAGTGTTTGTTGATCATGTGGATTTAATGCAAGAAATCCATCAGTGTAATTGCAATGTAAATATCATTATAAATTATCAATCCTATCAACCATCATACAGAGATTACATTGAGTTTTGTGCTCTCTCTCTCTACATACACATATATATATATATATATAATATGGGACAATAATCACTACAGACTCTTTCTACATATTCTTTGTCCTCATAAAAGAAAAACAGTAAGAACACTAGAAAAACTGAATAAAAACTTAGAAAATTTTACTTGTCCCTCACATTTAATGGAACATGTATACAAGAAGGATTGTTCAACCCAAAAGTACTATATACAGGATGTCCAGTAAAAAAGCGTCAAATTTATCATCACTGTTTTATCTTTTAAGAATAAAATGACTTTGAATAAATTTCTTGAATATTCATGACCTTAAATAAAACTACTCTCTCCTAGTTAACACACTTACAACAAGAATCCTTTCTACACTAGTAAGAACCGGTAATAAGCTGAAGAAGCCCAGTCATATATTAATTTCAGGGATTCATAGATCATGACACAGTTAAAAAAAAGCAAATCTGAGTTTAAATATAATAACATTTTTGAAAGTTGCATAAAAATTGGCAACTAAAAATGCAAAATGCTGACTACACTAAATAAGTGTGCAACAAGCAGCAAATCAAAATATTTGTCAGTGCCAATTCCAAGTAAACATTAAGTACCTACTAATCATAGTTTTTCACAGCTGTAAAAAGATTTCTGAGTAATATAACTGTTATGGGAACTTACCCATAATAATAATGGACTATTCCGGACATCATAAATATTGCGCCTCGAGAGGGAGCAGCAGTCACAGTCAGAGACAGAGTCGCGTCAGACGATTACTGTAAGACATTGGAATAGTGATCCTTGTTGAGACAACATAGTTCACTCTAACCAAACCTGATATTTATTACTAATACTTCTACTTCTTTGTACATATTTCTGTTTGTAATATATCTGTGTTATTCCATACCTGTGTTCCAGTTATTCTTCATTGGTTCTACCCTTGGACCATCATCGTGGTACAAGGAACTTGGACCATAACAATAACAAAAACGGTCCTTATCTTAAACCAACAAAAAACATGGAATAAAAATTGAGAATGCATTTATAAGGTGATAAAAATTTTATGTTGGCCCCATGGTTTGAAAAAAAAAATGGTAGCATTCACCAGTGACATTACCTTGATGCCAAATTTTTTTTCCCTTTCAAAAGAAAAGAGAAAACCAAAATGTGCCAAAAAAAATCTCTATTTGCACTGACTCAGGGGTTCAAACCTGTTACTTCAATCAAATCTGCAAAACAAACAATGCACTCTCAATATCATTCTTTCCTTTCTTCTACTCCCTTCTTTATTTCCCTCCTTCTTCCTTCTCTTCCTCACTAACACTTGAACAGGAACCACAACACCAAATTCCTTTTATTCCCTCAACCATCCACCCATAATGCATCACATTTCATTTCTTCACTTAATAAATGCCTCCCAACTTCCCTGGTCTTCAGTTTTTCCCTTTTGTTTTCTTCAGGTAATCTGGAGTGGTGGTAGGGTTTTCTTCTATGTGCCATGTCTCTTCAGGACTTTGGTGATCATGACTTTCCACAACTTCCTGTTCTTTGTAGCTCTTAGCAATGTTTGTCTTTTTGCTATCTCTCCTAATCCCTTTTCTGCCAACCATTAACACAAATAATTACGTATGTTATTCGCTACTTTCCTCTGTCTCTCTTGCCTTCAATATGTACTGTGTGTATCAAATTTCAATTATTTCTTTCTGATGTTAAGTAGAAGTGTCCTTTTTGTTTTCCATTTTTCCTTAAAACATCATTGTTGCTCACATGTTCAGTCCATAATGTCCTCAGCATCTTTCTATAGCATTACATTTCTATTGCCTCAATTCTTTTCATTTGTGAGGTGATTGCCCAGTATTCACTGCCATCGAAGAGGACCAATATAACAGTTTAGTATTCTTTTGTTATTAATGAAATTATGCTGTTTGTTAATACTTTGCTTAGCTTTGGGAAGGCACAATTCACTATTCCAATGAACCTTCAGATTTTAGTTTTGCAAATGTTCTTCCTCACTGACATCAGCCAAATCACATCAAATGAAAGATTTAAAGTAAAGGAAAAATGTTTATAAAATAAAGTATATTGTTAATCAAGAATGAAGTGTTACTACTATGCCATTAAAATATATACAAATATATATATGAGAGAGAGAGAGAGATACATAAAAATTACAGTATTATTATTCTTCATCTATGTGCTGTGTCCCTTCAAGACATAGGTAATCATAGCTCTCCACTATTTTCTACCTCATGTTAACTCTAAACAGTTTTTCTTCATTTGCTAAGCCTCCACTCCTACATTCCACCATCCATTCACACAAACTCATCATGTAAGTGGTTTGCTGCCTTCCCTTATTTTTCTTGCTCTTAATATGCCTGTGAGGATTAAGTTTTTCAAGCCTCCTTCCCTCATTAAGAATTTCAGCAATCTTTTCCTGATTTTGAATATAAGTGTTCTTTCTGCTGCCATTTTCTTTAAGACTTCCTTGTTGCTTACTCATTCTGTCCATGGAATTTTCAAGATCCCTCTGTCAAACCACATTTCTGATAACTCTAGTTTTTTTCCTCATCCATGGGAAAATTGTCCAATATTCACTGTCATATAAGAGGATGGATATTCCATAGCAATCCAGCATCCTTTCCTGTTTTTTTCTGTTTCTCAGCACCTTGCTTAGCTTTTGAAACGCTTTTACTATTTCAGTTATGTGTTTGGATATTGCTGTCGCATTTTCCATCATCCATTAAAAGGCTCCCCAGATATTTTAAATTTAGCACCTACTTGATGTTTATATCTCCAATTCAAAACTTGAATTTTGGACATTTTCTTTTGCTGATGACCATAATTTCTTTTTTTTCTTGATTTCTTCTACCAACATCTTGTCTCATGCCCCTTTCTATTTTTGTATAGCAACTCTATTTTCTATCTGTATGCTCCCAGTGTAAGTTCAGGATTATTTCTTACCATTTTAAGCACATAAAACCTCAATAATATTCTTCACCCTAACCAGCAGTAAATGTTTTTTGAAAAAGGTGTGAAAAAAAAGAAAGAAAAACCACACCTCCAATCAAATACTTAGCAACTTATGTAGGATTCAGTTATATTGAATTTTCAAATATAAATATGTGTTAGATATAAAAAGTAGAAAATGAATGAAAAATTTAAATTCATGAAGTCCAAAGTCAACTTCATGGTTGTTTGCAAATTGCTGAACAATGTATGTCAGTGAATGACTTCTGTTTGAAAAATATCTTCATGAAATTTTTTGATAGATTTGCTTGAGAGTAGGAAGAAAGAGAATCATGATGGCTGTGCATAAGAAAGAATGAGTTGTTCAGATGATAACTAATCCAGAACCGTTGATGATTACTGCCAAGGGGATTAGAATTGATTTCTCTAACTTCAAGTGAAATCCTATTAAATGCAGCAAGTTTTAGCACAGATCAAATGAATATTTAAGGAGGATGTTTTTTTCTATATTTCTGACGAAGACACTTTCTTCGGAGATAAAAACAGACATCATCTTTATTAATGATTTTGTAAAATGAGACGGATTTATTATCAGATGCAGATAAGATATTTTAACACAAATTGAAAATAATTTATGAGATGGTTGGTGTAATTATGAAATGGGAAGTAAAGAATTGAATTTTGGTAGAGAGAGAAGAGGAGGAAGATTATTGCCTGATGTTTTGATCAAAGAGAATGTAATTGACTTGTGCTTTTTATCATTAATGTTTTACAGAATGTCAAAATAATGGTAAAAAATCTATTTTCATTGCAAACTTATAACAGAAAAACTGTACTTTGGTAGTTTAGTTTTCTTTGTCTAAGTTATTTTTGTTTGAAACTGGGAAACATTAGTTTGATTTGAGACAGAAATTTCAGGTGCCTATAGTCACATAGATACTTGGAATGTATCATTTTTCTTCAAACTTCTCTTGTAATTGATTTAAGGAAAGACTGCACTCAATATATACCCAGTAAGGAGATTAATTAGAGTTAAAGACAACCCTAGGGAAGAAAAGAAAATCTGACCTTAGTAACAGACACCATAGTGGCAGGCTAGTTGCTGCTGGAAATGAAGATAAGGCCAAACAGGCTAATGTTCTCATTACAGCTGACAGAAGAATAACTATTGCAAAACTTCAGATGTGCCATGATAGTAGCTGCAGTTTAATGTAGTCTCTTTGCTACTCAGTCTATGCAAAGTAGATTTACAGCATGCAGTAATCTCTGCTCATGGAGTCCGTCAGAGAGTCGTCTCTGCTCCAGAGCTTCTGGAGCTGCACAATAGATATGGCTCTCAGAAGACAGGGATTCTCCAATGATGATGATGATGATTTGAAAGAAGCAACTGACACACAGCTAAAAAAGCAACCCAGAAAATGATACTAAGCAGGTTTACATTCCATCTTGGAAAGGTGGAATACCACAATGGAGAAGGAAGGAAACTAAAATCTTCTTTATTGTATCATAATTTTTGTTTGGGTAATTTTTGGAAAAAAACAAAACAATATCATTGGATAATGAACAGATAATATGAATGATTTTGTTAAAAAAATAGATGATATGAGTTAAGTGAAATCTTATATTATTGAATTAAGATTTTATTTTTGTAAACATTATGACTGGATTCATCAGTATTGACATAATAGTTGTGAATATAATAATATGATTTTCACAATATATGGATGGGGTGGAGGTATAAACAAGTACCATTGGAAAATAATGTTGCTGCAACCTGTTTTAATGGCCATGATCTTTCCAAAAAACATATCTGACCCTGGGGTCATCATTTGATGAAAGCTTTCTTGGCAGTAGAATTGTTGTTTTTCTAGAATAAAGTAAATTAAATTATATTTTATTTTAACAAGGTTGTTTTGGTACAAGGTTCAAATAATTGAGCAGACAATGAAGATTGAATTCACACACACACACACACACACACACACACACACACACACACACACATATATATATATATATATGAGAGAGACAGACAGTGGTGTGGACATAGGGATCAACATTGGATGGTTTGAAGATTTCAGTGAAGTATGAAACTTACAGTCACGATGTAGTGTTGATTACTATGTCCATACTGTCTATATATATGAATGCTTTACCTTTTTGCTATCAATCAACCAGTCCTCCATAAATATACTAAATTTTAAACTATGCATGTGCTAAACCTTACTAACATCACTTTGACTGAAGAAATGTGTGTATTCTACTGATAGGTTGTATAGTAAATACATTTTTACAATATGTACAGATTATAAGCACAGAATGTGGAATTAGTGAGTCAAGCCTGCTATGCTCATTTTACCCAAATACTTTTATGAAAATTTCGAATCCATTTATTTTCTCCCGAGCTAAAGTTAAATAATAGACTAGATTAGGATCTCCAACTTTGGATGGCAACCAGTTTAGTAGAACAACTCTAAATACAAAACTGTGGAGATGACAACAGGAAACCATTCCATTATCATTCCCAAGAATTCATGTCAGTTCACAGATATTCAAAAGAAAAGGAATCTGTAGAAGGTCATGACTGCCAACACTGCCAATGAAGGGAAATGCCATTAAAATATGTATGGCTATAAGCCCAAAATGAAGAATTTTGATCTCTATAAATAAATAATTTTCTTAGAAAACTGAATCAATTATCATCACACAGGAAAGAAAATGCTGTCATAAGGTAAACGGGACAATGCAGCAGTTGTAAATTTTTAAAAGAACATTCATTTTCTGTGTGTTATGAAATTTGTATTATTCTCAAAACAATTACATGTAATAAACACATCAACTTTTCACCATGAAGATCAACTGACATCAGTTCTAATTAAATATTATTTGACATGCATTCTAATTAAACATTATTTTGCATCAGTTCTAATTAAAGATCATTTACACTAATTCTAATTAAACATTTCAGTTCTAATTAGATAGTAATTATTTTATCCCTCAGTGAATTTATCATTGTTGCAAATTCTGGCAAGTCTATCTATTACACATTCTTGGTGGCCTACATTGATTCAGATTGCATAAAATATAAACAAAATGTATTATCATATATATATATATATATATATATATATATATATATATATATAAAATAAATGCAAAAATGTTGGTGCATGTCATACTATTTCAATTAAGGGACACAACTCACTGAAAAGTTTTTGTGGAGTTTCAGTCTCAAGTATCTAAGACTTTATTAACCATGTTTATCCAAACATTAAACACCATTTCATGGATTCAAACTGGCTTTGTGAGGTCGCCATATTAGCTCCCAAGAATCAAACTGTGGATAGCATCAACTGGAAACTTAAAAAATTTGAAAAGAAAGCATGAAGTACTTTTCCCTTGACACTACGGTTGAACAAGAGCAGGAAGTGAATTATCCAATAGAGTTCCAGAATTAATTGAGTCCTCCTGAAATGGCATCACACAAACTGTAACTAAAAGAAAATATGCCAGTTGTACTATTGAGATATCTGTATCACCCAAAGCTTTGTAATGAAACAAGGTTAATTGTCAAGATGCTTCCTCATCTCTTGGAAGCAGAGATCCTTACTGGTCCAGGAAAGGACGGAAAAGTTTTAATTCCAAGAATCCCCTTAATTCCTCCAGTTCTTCCTTTTTAGTTGAAAAGACTTCAGTTTCCAGTGAGAAAAGATAAAGGACAATCATTGAAAGGAACTGAACTTCATCTGATGGAACCCTGCTTTTCTCACGACCAGCTGTTGGTTGATCAAGGGTTGGGAATGAAAACAAGCCCCAAATAGGAGAGACTAAAATGTTGTTTATCATGCAGCTTTGAAATAAGTTCCAAATAGACAAATTATATCATTGTTTTGATAAAAACTGAAAAATTTTGAGTTTAATAACATTTAATATGAACCCAATGCATAAAGTGTCATTGTTGGGCTGGAGGCTCAATTAAGAGCCCTCTACAGGTGCTAGCTTAAATGGCATCTGATACTGAGGTTCTTAAGCATGTGTGTGTGTGTGTGTGTAGGTATGATAAAAATGTACATACTCACACATATATTTGCACATGTGTATAAATATATTTCTACTTCAGGTGTTATAAATACAGTGCTCAATGTTATGTGAGAGAGCTATAAATATATATTAGTGTATATTCTGATGGCCAGAATATGCTCCACACCTGAAGATTGCAAGAACTGCATGAAACTCAGTCATACTATCAACATTGGATATTATGTATATTTACTTATATATATATATATATATATATATATATATATATATATATATATATATATATATATATATATATATATATATATATTCCTAAAAGGACAGAATCCAGGTAGAACTCAATGTCCAGGACAGAATAAGAATATAAAAGGCTCAAACACTATTCCATGGTTATAATTTATTACATTGGAATTATAATCATGATCCAATTCATCAGACCTACAAATTCAAAAAGCAATTGGAAAATATTAGTGTTTGAGCCTTATATATATATATATATATATATATATATATGTGTTTCATTAAAAATGACAGACAAGGTATTAGGATTGAGCTTTTTATTTAATTTTTTTTTCTTGTGTTTGAACAAGAGCTTTCTTTACAGGACAAAGGGTGTGTAGGAACTGTCCAAATGTTTTATGTTTCTGAGCGCTTTCGGCTATACATTTAGCCATTATCAAGGATGATTCGATTTTTCAGCTTAATTGAGTGTGTGCATTATGTGTATGTCTTAGAGTGGAGTAGGGATGTTTTTAATTTCCGAATACATTTAGCACATTGTGGCTTTGTTCGTAGTTAATATTGTTAAGAGTTGGCTTTTTCTTTTTTATTATTAAAGCCTCCATTATTTTTAATCTTTTTTTGCAGACGGAAGCAGTTAATATATTTGTGTTTTCTACTAATATGTTTCTAATGGAGTCTGGTAAATTTGTGTGCGTGTTTAAATGCATTCTAATGGAGGTGTGGTCAGTTAGGTGTAACATAAGACGTCTGGATAAGCATGTAGTTGTGTAACCAATGTAATTATTCATGAGTCCGGTTTGATCAGGAACACAGTTCCTTAAGGGACATTTGAACTCATAGATAATGTTCGTTCTTTGTAATTTTGACTTAGCTGGTGTGTTGTTATTTCTGAGGATAAGGTTAGCTGTCTTAAATTTTTTATAGTAGATAATTTGATTTTTTTATTTAGGTCAATTGGGGTAGTGTATTTCTTTATAATGTGTCTTAGTGAGGATTCATCTTGTTTGTAATTCTTATGCATTTGGTTTTTATAATAAATGTGTATGTGATTTTTGACTCTGTGTTCACTATAGTTATTACTTACTTTAGGGAGAAATAGTCTTATTTGTTGGTCTATAAGATGGTTAGGGAAGCCATTGTTGATTAGTGTTTGTTTAACGTTATTAAGTTCTTTGAGGAAGAGTATTTGAGAGGATGAATTCTGGTGTGCTCTTTTTAGAAAGTTTTTTATTACAGCTATTTTGTACCTAAGTGGACATTCACTTTTATAGTTAAGGTGGCAGAAGTTTTTGCTGGTGGGTTTTTGTATAATGATGTAATGAAAGTGTTATTGCTGTATTCAACAAGGACATCTAAGAATGAAAGTTTGTTTTTTGGCTGAGTTCATAAGTAAAGTTAAGGACGGAGTTTTTCTCAAATGTGGTCTTAAGTGTGTCTATTTCTTTAATGTTGTTTGCTAAAATAAAAATATCATCTACATAGCGAACATATATTTTCGGTTTAGGGACTTGTGTAAATATCGTATTTTCTATGTGGGACATATAATAGTTGGAAAAGCATGGACCGAGTGGATTTCCCATACTAACGCCATTAGTTTGGGTGTAGATATTGCCATTATGGTCATAAAATGGAACTTTAGTTGTGCATGCGTGTAGTAATTTTTTTAGTATGGATGGTTTGATGGATGGCGGAGGGATAGAATTATTAGTATATACAGAATTGAGGATAATGTCAATAGTTTGGTCAACATGGACGTTTGTAAATAAGTTTTTGACGTCAAGTGACGCCATTATACCTTGGTTTGTTTTTTTTGTAGATTTTAAGATTTACAGGAATTCGTGGGTGGATATGATGCTGTAATTGGAGGGTAGGTATGGAGTGATGATGTTGTTCAAGAATTTTGATAGCACGTAGATAGGTTTCTGACAGCATAGAAAAGGCTCTCTCTCTCCACCCGTACGCTCAAATATTTGTGTTTGGCGATTTTAATACCCACCATAACAAGTGGCTTCAGAATGCTACGACTGACCTCGCAGGCATACACACAATTAACTTTTCAGTTTCTCAATCCCTCATGCAGATAGTTGACTTCCCCACGCATTTTGCCTACAACCAGGACGGTAAGGCCCCTCTTCTCAATCTGTATTTTACCTCCATCCCCGAGTCTTGTAGTGCCACACAGCTCTGCCCTCTTGGTAACTCTGATCATATGGTAGTGTCTATTAACATATCCTTCAACCCCACCCCCTGCAAAGAGCCTGCTACCACCCGAACCTTGTTCTGCTATCAACGAGCTGACTGGGACTCGTTCCGTGATTTCCTCCGCGATGTCCCTTGGGATGTTGTATTTAAGCTCCCCATTCAAGAATGTGCCTCAGAGGTCTCATCCTGGATTAAAGATGGAATTGATGCTTTCATCCGCTCAAGGAAATTCAAGGTCAAATTGTGCTCCTCCCCGTGGTTCTCCACTGCTTGCTCAGCTGCTATTGCCTATAGGAACCACTTCTTCCACCTATTTCGTAGCGATATGTCCGACTGCAATAGATGCCTCTTTGCCTCCGCCCGTAATGAGTGTAAGCGTGTCCTCAACAAAGCTAAGTCTCTATTTGCTGCTCGGATGAAGGAACGCATTGCATCTTGCAAATTTGGCTCCAAGGATTATTGGCATCTCTGCAAGAGCGTTCTGAACAACAAACCCTCTATACCTCCTCTGTTCAACCAGTTTGAGGTCCTGACCTCCTCTGCCAACAAGGCTGAATGCTTTGCACAGAAACTTTCTTTCAATTCAATGCTTGACTCTTCTGGTGTACCTATACCTGATTTCCCTCTCAGAACTGAAGCCCTTTGAAGCAGGTTACACATATCCCCATCATTGGTATTGGGCATTATCTCTAATCTAGACCCCCACAAGGTTAGTGGTGGAGATGGGATACCAGCCATTGTCTTGAAGAAATGTGTCCCTGAATTGGCGCCCACCCTCTCTAAATTATACAACTACTGCTTCAAAGAATCTTGTTGTTCTGACTGCTGGAAGTCCTCATCCATTGTTCCTGTCTTTAAGAACTCTGGCAACTCCTCCGAACCTTCTAATTACCATTCTATCAGTCTCCTACCCCTCTTTGGCAAAGTCTTCAAAGCCCTTATCAACTCCAAAGGGGTTAACCACCTTACATCACAAGATCTGCTCTCAGACAAGCAATATGGATTCCGCTTTGCCCGATCTACAGCTGATGTGCTTACGGCCATCACTGAATTTGTTTACCAAGCTCTTCATAATAACAGAGAAGCTCACGCTGTAGCCCTTGACATCTCTAAGGCATTTGATAGAGTTTGGCATGCTGGTCTTCTTCGCAAGCTTCAGGGCTATGGTATTACAGGTTGATTGTTTGACCTAATACAATCATTCCTGTCAAACCGTGAATTGAAGGTCGTTCTCAACGGATTCTACTCCAGCTCCTATCCCACGAACGCAAGTGTTCTGCAAGGCTCCATCCTAGGCCCTACCCTGTTCCTTATATTCATAAATGATCTTCCAGATGCCATAGATTCCCAAGTTGGCATCTATGTGGATGACACCACAATTTACTCCTGCCTCAGAAACAAATCTAGTGTTGCTGACAAAATTAACCTGGCCGTTCGTCTCGAAAAGGACCTTCAATCGATTGTGAACTGGGGCAGGAATTGGCTGGTTAACTTTAATACGTCCAAAACAAAACTGCTCTCTATTAATCACCACAGGTTCTTTCCCTGCATCCCATTAGAATGTCTGAAGCTCAACTTCTCGAGAGCTCCTCTCTGCGGCTGCTCGGTCTCACGCTGTCTGCTGACCTGAGATGGAACAAATACATTGAGTCAATTGCTTTATCCACCGCGAGGAAAGTTGGCTCCCTGTGCCAGGTCAGGAAATTTTTCTCCCCGGAGACGATCCTCCAAATTTACAAATCAATCATCCGCCTTTGCATGGAGTATTGCTGCCATATATGGTCTGGAGCCCCTTCTGTTTGCCTCATGGTTCTTGATAAGATCCAGAGACGGGTATGCAATGTAATTGGCCCTGATCTGGCTTCTCGTCTGCAGTGTCTCTCTCACAGATGCACTGTCACTTCTCTCTGTCTCTTTTACAAATACTTCCATGGTAATTGCTCCAATGAGCTGCTATCATTGGTTCCCAGGCTCCATGAATTCAAACATTGTACGAGGCTGGCATCACGTTCCCACCCTTTCACTGTTGAAACTGTTAAATGCAGACGTCTCTTCTACTCCAATAGCTTCATATCTCGCACCTCACAACTGTGGAACTCCCTTCTTTATTCCTGTTTCACTGACAACTATAATCTCCAACTATTCAAATGTAACGTCAATCGGCATCTCCAGTTGCATTGATCTATCCACTATCCTTCTCCACATCCTTTTCTCTAACACTCCTATCTGCTCTTGCTCCAAATCCTCTGTAACCCCTTGTGTGCTAATGGCTTCCAGCCTTGCCTGGGGTGAAAAGCTTAAAAAAAAAATAAATATCCCGGTTGGTAATCTCCGACTATTTTTTGAATTTTCAGGGAACTGACTTCTGCGTTGTGAGCTGTTATTAGTTTGTTGATGGACCTTTTTAAAGTCTCGGTGGGTTTCTTTCAGTTTCGTGAATTTAGTTCGATCGTCAACGATATTTTTTAAATTTTTGGTGGTAATCAGCTTTATCCAGAATAACGTATGTGTTAGCTTTATCGGCTCGCCTGATGACGATGATGTCGGGTTGTTTTTTAGCTCTTTCACTGTGTTTTTTAGTTTTGGTGTTAAGATACTATTGTGGTTGTTGTCATGGGATCGGTTCTTCAAGCCTTCGGTTTTGAGTAGGTCTCTCAGGTCAGGGTGAACTGCTATGTCTCCATGCATAGCCAGTTGGGATAGTGACTGGTGTAGAATTTCAATTTCAGTTGTCTTGATGATGAGGTCAAACTTAGGTTGTATGTGGCAGTTTGGCCCTAAATTTAAGAATTCTTTTTGATCATCTGTTAATTTATGGCTAGATAGATTTATATATTTGTCTTCGCTGTTGGGTAGTAAAATGTTTCCTTGGTATAATTTACAAAGCTTTTTAGTAATTATTTGTCTGTGTGTAAGTTGATGCTCGCTGGTGCTAAGGTTGGGATGGTGCAATGCTTCATTATATTCGAGTTCGGTCAAGGTGTTTTTTAGTATCATGTTATGTTTGTGGATTTCGTTGTTTAAATGTTTGATGTCATTTTGAGCTGATTTTATTTGTCCTAAGACAAGTTTTTTTCAGAATGTAGTGGTGTTATTTTCCTTGTTGGCTGCCAGGTCGTGTAATTTGATAGTTGTATATTTAGGCAGCAATCCTTCGTTTATTCATGTTTCATTAAAAATGACAGACAAGGTACTATGATTGAGCTTCAACTCCTTAAGGAACTGTGTTCCTGATCAAACTGGACTCATGAATAATTACATTGGTTACACAACTACATGCTTATCCAGAAGTCTTACGTTTACACCTATCCAATCACAGCTCCATTAGAACCCATTTAAACACGCACACAAATTTACCAGACTCCATTAGAAACATATTAGTAGAAAACACAAATATATCAACTGCTTCCATCTGCAAAAAAGATTAAAAATAATGGAGGCTTTAATAATAAAAAAGAAAAAGCCAACTCTTAACAATATTAACTACGAACAAAGCCACAATGTGCTCACCGTATTCAGAAATTAAAAACATCCCTACTAAGACATACACATAATGCACACACTCAATTAAGCTGAAAAATCGAATTATCCTTGATAATGGCTAATGGCATAGCCAAAAGCACTCGGAAACATAAAACATTTGGACAGTTCCTACACACCCTTTGTCCTGTAAAGAAAGCTCTTGTTCGAACACAAGAAAAATTAAATAAAAAGCTCAATCGTAGTACATTGTCTGTCGTTTTTAATGAAACATGCATAAATGAAGGATTGCTGCCTAAATATACAACTATATATATATATATATATATATATATTAGTGTTTGAGCCTTTTCATATTTTATATATATATATATACAGGGGTTGGACAAAATAATTGAAACACTCAAACAAATTGAAATTCAAAGAAAATTTATTTAATATGGAGTTGGTCCTCCTTTAGCCTCACATACAGCTTTAATACATCTAGGAATGGAATCATACAGCTTCCTGACTTCATCCAGAGGAATTTTCAGCCATTCTTCCATTAACACCTGCGCCAGCTCTTTAAGACATCACGCCGGAGGATAACAGCTCCTAACTTGTCACTCCAAAATGCACCACAAATGTTTAATAATATTGATATCTGGAGATTAGGGAGGCCACTCCATATGTTCTAGCTCACTTTCATGCTCTTCATACCAATTCTTAACCACTCAAGTGGTATGTATTGGAAGATGCAGTCACCATCAGGGGATAAAGTCTGAACCATTGGATGAACATGATCTTTCAAAATGTTCAGGTAATCTTAGCTGTTGATTCTACCACACAGTGCAACTACTAGACCGAGACATTTCCATCATATAGCGGCCCAAACTATCACTGATCCACCACCATGCTTCACTGTTGGAAAAAGGCAGTCAGGGTTGTAAACTTCTTTGGGTTGCCTCCACGCATAAACTTGCCCTGAAGTTGGGAAAAGAGAAAAACTGGACTTGTCTGAGAATATGACTTGTTTCCATTGGTCTGCAGACCTGGCATTGGGATCTATGCACCACTTCTGAATGTTGCAAGTGGAGAGAAGAGGTTTCCTTACGGCGGCTCTTCCATGATATCCAGCTTTATGGAGCTCATGACGTCATAGTTCTTGATATGGTAGCTCTTGAAAAACCAAACAGTTTAGCAACCTTAGTGATCAAGGCTCCTGCCATGTGAGCTCCAACAATTTGCCCATTTTCGAACTCAGAGAGGTCACGCATTTAGCTTAAATTTTACTAAATTCTAAAAATAAATAAGACAAAGACAGTAAATTAGATAAATAAACATATTTACAATAGATATAACCTGCAATTATGAAGGTTTAGTTAAAGTTCTTAATATAATAGGTCTTTGAAATATAGGAGTGGAATTTGAACCTGTTCCAATTATTTTGTCCAACCCCTGTATATATATATATATATATATATATATATATATATATATATATATATATAATGTGAAGAGGTTATAATGGTTCCAATGAGAGAAAAGTGTATATATTAAAAAGAAGAGAGGTACCGCAAACTTTTTTGGTTGTAATGTGGGTTTTTAAAAAAATATTATTCTTTATTTTTCATAGTTTTACAACACGTGTTTCTGGTCTCACGACCGTCTTCAGGTAAAAGGTGGAGATTTCCACATATTATTAAAAATAATTATTAAAAATAATTAATTTTTTTCCCTTATGTTTTTCAATGTTGAATATTCTCTATATGAGACATTCTCTGTTTTTGTGTTGGTCATTTGAATGTCTTTCTTTAAATGGTAGTGAAAAGTTCTGAGCGAAGGGTCATAAAACAATTAAGGTTGGTTTGAGAAGTGATGGATCAGTTGTCTTATCTTTTAATGTTTTAATAACCCCTGTGTGTTCTTAGATCTCTTAGATCTATTTCCATTTTCGTGTGTTTCTGTCAGCATGCATGTATATATGTGCGTGTACATTCCCCCTGAATACATACACTGTCTCACTACGAAGAATTAGTAAACACATTTGTACACATACACACACACACACACACACACACACACACAAACATACACACATATACACGCACACACATACATTGTCCCACCACAAGGAATCCGTACACACACACACACACACAAACACACACATTTTTCCCAAGTTACATGGAACCAGCACGCATGCACACACACACACACACATATATACACATACATACGCATATACATACACACGTATTTCCTAAGTTGTGTGGGGTTTGTGTGAGTAGCTCCCCTGCTTTCGCCAATATGCGTGCATATACATGCATACATACATATACACACACACACACACACACATATACACACATATATATATATATATATATATACATACATACATACATACATATATATATATATATATATATATATATATATATATATATATATATACATATATACATACACACACATACACACATATGCGTACATATATACATTTTTCGTGTTCCACAGATACCCGCATGTGAGCTTGCGTGCATGTATTAGAGCAGTTTGATCACTGTATTTGGTCACCATGTGTGCATACTGTGTGCTTTTGTGTGTGGGGTCATGATCTATTTAGTTCCGGTTTGAAAATATATATATATATATATATATATATATATATATATATATAATATACACACACACACACACACTGGAATGTGCCATGTTTTATGTTATCAAATTTCTTTGAAGAGTGGATTCTAGTTTTCTTACCCCTACTGTTATCACCAAAGTTTGTGTCTTTTTTCTTTTTTTTTTTTTTTAGAAGTAATTTAAATCTCTTTTTGTATGATTATAAATGGCTCCTCACTAAATGACAGCCGTTATCATTTTCTTGTTTGTTTTCATGGCATGCTCCAGTAGTTCAATAGATATATATCTCATTGCCATGTCTCTTTTTTTTTCTTTTTTTTTTAATCAGTATCACCCCACGCAAGGCAGTAAAACCACTAAGACACAATGGGTTACAGGGTGTAGAAGAATTAGGAACAGAAACATTAATAATGAGTGGGAAGAGAAATGAGTAATCAGAACAATAGTAGATAGCAATTGACATTGCATTTAAACTTTTGAAGATTAATGTTAGCTGGGAAGCCTGGCGCTAGAAGGGAGTTCTACAAGCTATGGTTACATCAAGCCAGCTCAACTGTAAATTGATGAGATCTCAATGCCAGTCAAGTGCTGCACTTAAATTCAAAAACTCTGGATACCATAGCAAAAAGCTCATCTAAACAATTACCATGAAAGTATTTATAGAAAAGGCATAGAGAGCAATGGGAAAATGACTGAAGCTGAGCCACAAGATCAAGACCAATTAATCTTGCTAATTCTTCTTTGGATTTTGTCAAGTAGCTCAAGGTAGGGGCACCAGTCCATATGTGATAGCAATATTCTAAGCATGGACGAATGGTAGACTTATAGATATGTAAGATAGATTCTGGAGATAAAAATTGTCTTGCACAACACAATGAACCAACTTTCTTAGCAGCTAACCTAGCAATGGATTCAATATAGTCTTTCCATCTCAGGTTGGCTGAGAACATTAGCCCTAGAAGTTGCAATGCATCACTTTCCTGGAGGTTAGCATCAACCATGCTGATTGTAAGTAGAGAGGGGTCTCTCAGATGATTAATAGAGAGTTTATCTTATAAAATTTTCATGTATAAAAATATAAGGGTGTTGCAAAAAATCCTTAGTATGTTCTTTGCACAAAGTTGACTCGTACCTTGTGTATATATCAACTTTAAGAATGTTGAAAAGGTGATAATTTTATTTTGGTATAAATCATATCCTGAATATAAAAAGCATATTTAACACTATTTAATCTTCATGTTTAGTCTGGGGGAAAAGTGAAATTGAACCCAGGCAATGGAATCCTGAAACTTTAGTAATTATGTAGTAGGTGCAAGCATGTGATGGTTTGTGAAATTTTAAAAAGGAAACTCAAGATGATGAAAACTGATGAGTTGGAGGAGCTTATCAAGGAAAATGTAACCAAGACCACACACAGAACTTGTAGTCAATCCATTAAAATGATTAACTGAAAGAGTAAAGAAATTTGTTTTGGTGAGGAAGATGACTTAATTTTGTTTTCATATTGCAAATAGGATATGGAAATGATCATGAAGAGGACACAGGAATTTCTTCTCCAACATGTGATGTCACCTCCAGATTTGTCACAATTCAATTATTACTTGTTTTTCACCCTGCAGCATTCTTTGACTGGTTAGCAGCTGCAAGAAATCTAAAACATTAAAAGATTCCTCAAAACAAAACTGGAATTGTTCTATTTTGATAGAATACACAATTTACCTGAATTTACCTGAATAAAACATTTTGTTAGAATGCTGGGAAATGTTCATCATACTAATATTAACATCTACAGCATGTTTCTATTATTTACATTTGGATTAATGTCCTAATCTTTGTTGTTATTGTTGCAACATTTTGACTGTCATACACTTCAGCCATCTTCAGGTGCCGGTTGATTTGGTTAAGCTTCAGGGAGCTGGATAATCTGCAGTGGGTAAATGATGTTAGTTTTATAGTTTTCTGAAATATAACTTTGTTTATTTGTTTTATTAGTAATTTGTCAAAGTGTAGGAAATGAATTTAACAAATTTATTATTAATTTAATTATCTCAAAATATTTTATTATTAAAATCTTAGGGAGTAATACCTTTTTTGTGACCCATACTCTTTTTCTGATTCAGCATCTTGTCCCTCCTGAACATTGGCATATATATATATATATATATATATATATATATATATATATATATATAAAAGTGAACATAGAAGTCAACACTTAGAGGCGACAGTCTGTTTCATGCTAGATGCAATCATCGGGCCCAATGATTGCATCTAGCATGAAACAGACTGTCGCCTCTAAGTGTTGACTTCTATGTCCACTTTTATATTTACACACGCTCTATCTCTGATATTGAGAACTTTATCCCATAAATATAGCACACTTTAAGACTATATTTCTTCATATATATATATATATATATACACATACACTTCAAACAAACACCTTCTTGATCATTTTTATTTAGAGCATAACAAACTTCTGTATCTAATACTAAATACTTTAACCATTCGTGCAACTTTTATACTGAATATAAATGTCATTAAAAAATTTATGTATAGTTTCTTGAAGCTCCCTTTTTAAATTGTATATAATCACTAAACCATTCCTTTTACCAACTGTCAGACGATAAATTACTAAAATATGTTGGATCTTGTTATAAATGCCAATGTTTCTCATCTTTACTAATATGTCATTAGTAACTATGCTTACTAATTTAGTCTTTGGTAATTGCCAAATCACTACTTTCAAAGTTCTATGAACATACTTCAAAGCTATTCTCTTTACCAGTTCCATTTCATTTTGAACAAAGACAAAGTGCCACTAAAGAAAAAGTATCTTAGCTCTATATGACTAAAGGAACTTTTAACTCACAAATTTTCCCCCAACTCAATTTTTTTAATACTAAATTTTTACCCAATACAAGACTTGAGAGCTACTCAAGGTAGAGGGCTACAATCAAAATTGTAATGATGTCTGTGGTTAGTGATATGAATAGAACAGAAGATAGTAAGAAGAAAAAAGTGTGAGGATAAGGAGGAAAGATTATGATTGACCCTTGACTTGAAGAGGTCAAGATTGAAGTGTTTATAGAAGCACCCATGTGGGTGCATATTCCACAAAGTGGCAGTTATCGGGAGGAAAAAGGCTGAGTGGAACTTTCTTTATACATTTGGTACACAGGAGAAATGAGGGTGATTTGGCTCCATACAAGTAGTATGGTGTTTTCTAGGTATAAAGGTCTGAACTGGTAGGACTAAAGGATAGACCTCATTTGAATATGGAAATAGCCGTGAAGTAGCAAAAGGCATGCAATATTCTGTCTATGCAAAAGGGGTTGTAGAGCAGAGAATAAGTCTTCTCTACAAGGCCACATAAATGATACTGAAGTCTTTCAAATCTAGAACATGAAGATTGAATAGCTCCAGCTCAGTAATGGTAGCAACACTCCATTTTTGGTCTAATCTGACTCTTGTAAAGATAAAATATGACAGAAGGACAGGCAGTTCCTGGAGTGATAGAATGAGCCAACCATTTTTCCAGCATCTTTAGCAATGGACTGTATATATATGAGTTCCAGTTACAATCTGGAGTGAATATGAGACCCAGTAGACGTTCAATGCATGGAGCCACATTGAGAATGGAACTGTTCGTTGTGACTGAAGAAAACTCAGGCTCTGAATGGTGATGATGAAATAATACTAGCTTGATTTTTAAGGCATTGACATATACTTCTATATTAGTAATTTCTGATTTACAATGTGAACTACAAGCATTTCTTTTTTTTCTGTTCTTCTGTATAATATGCTGTGGCAGACATGATGAGGCAGAACTTGGGATGAGCACAACCGGTTCCAACTTGCCTTTTCCCCACCAAAAAAGAGCCCGTATTTGCTTAGCATGTAGGGCTACTGCAGTTGAAATGAAGAAGAAAAAGAAAGCACTTACCGCTCTGCCGTAATCCGTCCTCGGCCAGATAACATAGAAGAATAAGGGGAGACTTGCATCGCCTTTTTATGCAAGTACACTCACCAAAAGATGGGACGACGAGATAAAGGATGCCCCTCTTGGGCGTATGCTGGAGGAAACAGTGGCCAGAGTGCAGAGTGAACGGCAATGAAATACACAGTTTGGGTGGATGCAAGCTCTGTGGCTACGGGAGTAGCACTAGAGGGGAATGGGAGCATCATGGAAGATGCTTGCTGGTTACGTCCAGCTGATGATGCCAAACACATTAATCTTGCTGAACTTGATCCAGTGATCAAGGGTGTGAATCTTGCCTTGCAGTGGCAGACACCAGTCATGCATGTGGTCACCGATTTAGCATGTGTGCACCGGTGGGTGTCTGACACCCTGACAGAAAAGACACGCATGAACACGAAGGCGGCGGGTGAAATGCTGATGAGGCGGCGCTTGGAGACACTGCGAGCATTGGTGGAGGAGTACGCACTGACTATGACTGTGACGTTAGTAAAATCTTGTCAGAACCGCGCTGACAGTCTCACCAGAGTGCCGCAATGCTGGTTAGAGATGCACAAGAAAGGAGGAGAACCGGTGCAAGTGAGTTGTGCCACTGCAACAAGCCAGTTGAACAAACATCAGGTGACCCACATCCACCAGCAGAGTGGGCACCCGGGTGTTAAAAGGAACTGATAAAATCTGTTGTTAGAACCTGCGAAGCCTGCCAATCGATCGATCCAGCACCAGTGCATTGGAAAAAAGGAAATTTGAGTGTGGGAAGAAACTGGAGTAGGTTGGCAATGGACGTGACCCATTACAATGGTAGCCATTTTCTTACACTCATTGATTGTGGTCCCTCCTGTTTTGCAGTATGGCGGCCACTGAGACGGCAAGACTCTGCTAGTGTCATTTGTCAGCTGGAGAAAGTTTTCTATGAACGAGGCCCGCCGACTGAAATACTGAATGACACCACATTCACTTGCAGACAATTTAAGGAATTTGTAAGCAGCTGGGGCATGCATTTGAGGTTCCAGTGCGCTTACGTGCCGTCTGGAAATGGCATTGTGGAATGCAACCACAGGAGCGTCAAAACCATAGCGGCCAGGAAAAATTGTTCAGTCTTGGAGGCGGTCTACTGGCATAACGTCACACCCAAGGACAACCTTTCGCCTTCCACGGCACCGGCTGATGTACTGCACACGTACCACGTCCGGGTGAGAGGCATTGACGCGACGCCCCGGCCTGAATCATAAATAACCAAAAGGGGAATACAAGATAGGGGACATTGTCTGGGTCAAGACTCCACGTGGTAAATGCATCACTAAATTTGGAACCGGACGTGTGACCGAGGTGGTGAGTCAGCAGTCGGTGCGTGTTGATGGAACGCCTCGTCATGTTAGAGACCTGCGCCCTTTTTTGGGCTCAAATCCCGCAACCGACGAAGAAGCTTGGAGGGACGTTCCCGGTTGGTGGCTGGAAAAGTCTGTGCAATTTTGAGACGGAATGACTAGAGGTTGGATTACCAGTTGGGAGAGCTTGAATTTACTCGCTGGTGGCCGTTTTTCTTTTTATTTCATTACATATGCATAATTGGGTTTTTTGTTTTTAAGTACGAAACATAGTTTGACTTTCTCTACATAAAAATGTTTTCCCTCTTAAAAAATGTCCATTATATTCAGGAAATTTTGTTAACTATTACTTTCTGGGGATAGAGTATTTTCAAAAGCATTAATTTTTTCTGCCATTTTATTTACCAGATTCAAAGTTATCAGATTCCTGCAATTATGTAAATAATCAGTGCAGTCTTTGTTCTTGCTATAAAAGTCAAAGTGTTGAATAAAGTTAATCAAATGGAATATTTAATATGACAGCCAAAGAAATATATATCAGAATTTGAATAACCAATCAAAAGCATGCCTGGACAAATACAGAATAATTTTATCTGGAGTGTATAAAATGAGATGAGCAATGAAAATAAAAGAATAATTTTTCTGTTGTCTTTTGTCAAAAAAATTGTTATTATAAAAGAGAAAATTATTTCTGTTTCCATGATCAAAAGAAGAACTCTAGAGAATTTTCCAATATATAAAATTTGCTTAATACGTGCAATGTATTTTCTAAGCAAGATTATTAAGAAAATCACATTAAAAACCTTACCCAACATAAAGTTCAATAAAATTCTCATAATCTAGAGGAAATTTTTATGCATGTTCTAATGATCTTTGGACTTGCTTGCAAAATCCAAATTTACAAAGCAGAAAATCAAGCATACTAAAATAGCCATTAGAGCAAAATTCCAAAAATGAACATATGACATACCATTGGAAATTAAAGGGGCATTAAGGTTTAATATCAATTAAGAAATAGGGCCTCAAAATGTACTGGTTTTGAGATATCTCCAATTGAGAGGGCCCCATTTGAAATTGTTAAAAAATATGGTGGATATAATCCTATGTAATCTCTCTTTACTGAATTTGGGTCATTATTTTAGATTCTTTGAAAGCTTGCAAAATGTTGACCCAAATTCAATAAATTAATTCTTCATATAAAAAGCAGTTACCTTTTTTTCTTTTTCCAACAAAAGGACAATAAATTGTAATAAGAATGGCAAAAGAGCACATCAACAAAAATCTTCGAATATGTGTATTTTTGGTAGAAGCCATTTTTCTCCCCAAAACAAATTTTCTTAAGAAATTTTTATGCCATTCTTATTACAATTTTACACTATTATATTTTAGAAGCTTCTATATTATTTTTCTTGCTCCCCAGAAAAATTATTATTCTCAAAAAATTGCTAATGTAATATTCACTCACAAAAAATAAACAAATTATTCTTACAATTCCAAATAAGCTGTAAAAAAAAATATATTGATCAATCTTGTCCCACCCCAGAATAATCTATAGATTGAATTTCTCTAAAAGATGGATTCTTTCATAAAGTATCAAATTTCAGCAGAGACCTATGATTATTATCTTTCAAATGAAAAATTATTATATGTAAACATGTTTTCTAATTAACTTTTTTGTATATATGAGATAAAATATTTAAAATTTAAATTTGTCTTCTAGTTTGCAGATACCCACTAACATGAATCACATTTGGAAAAAAACAAAATCATTTCCATCCCAAGATAAGTTATAAATTTTATAAAACTGTTAAGGTCCAAATGGTATTGACTCTTTAAGTTTCTTATGTTTTATATTTTTCATAAACAAAAACTGAGTTATTGATTTTGATGTACAAGAAGTGAATAAATCAAATATACATGAATCCAACAACTTAAAAGTTTTCCCTAACTGCAAGGAAAAAATAGAAAATAAATTTTGTATTTTGGAGAAAGCATTTTAAAAATTCTGAAATGATAAAAGTGAAAGGCTGTAGAAAAAACAAAAGGAAAATTCCTGTTTTTTTAGAAGGAAACCTTTTTAAAAATAATTTTTAAAAAAACAAAGCAAAATTTGTAAAGAATTCACACAGTAAAATCTAATCAAATATGAATAATTTTAAAAATACATTGAAAATTAAAAGGATTTGTCAAGAGATGAAAGAAAAATTGGCACAAAAGCAAATATATTAAAATAGATTAATTCAAAACAATCTGTTATCTATATTGGAAATAATTAAAGTTTGTTTTATAATTGTCAGATTTTTAATCATTTCATCTCATGCAAGGCAATAAAACTACAAAGATGTAAGGGGTTATTGAGTGTGAGAAAATATGAGAAAAAGAAAACATTAAGTAGAGAGAACAATAGAAGAACAGACATTAAAAAGACAGAAAACAATGATTAACATTGAATTTAAATTCTTGATTGTCAAAGTTGACTGGAAAGCAAGAAACCAGAAGTGAGTTCCACAAGGGAGAAGTGCAAGAGAAGAAACTGTTAACATAAAATTTGTGGTTACATCTATCCATTTCAACTGTAAAATGATGAGACTTTGCCGCCAATCTAGTATTGGGCTTAAATTCATAAAGTCTCGGTACTAAATAGGAAAGTTCATCAGAAAAATTATGAAAATATTTATAGGCACTGGGAAGCTACGTTACACAGTGGGAAAATGGCTGAAGCCAAGATTATACAGTTTTTGCATTATTCGTTGTTGGTATGAAGACAACCGTTATGATAATTTTAAATATAAAACCAAATTGACTATTGAAGAGAAAAGTGCAAAAATACAATACATTAATAAAAAATGATGTGAAATGTGTCCAGAGTCAAGCTGATATATTTCCAAAGAGATTGAATTTGCAAATAAGCACAAATATAACATTGTATAAAATTGTATTAACAAGACTTTATTAAAAGAATATTATCCAGAACATAAAATTCTCACATGTGTATTTGGGCAGCAACCCCTCTTTTATACAAGTTTCATTAAAAACAACTGACAAAGTACTGCAGTTAAGTTTTTTTATTTAATTTTTAATGTGTTCTTTATAATTTTCTTTTCT
>CAXIWW010000152.1:0-17500 GCA_964036315.1 Acanthosepion esculentum | reverse complement strand
TTCAGGAATTCAAGGTCCCAATGAGGAAAGTTCATCAGAACAATTAGCATGAAAATATTTATAGAAGTGGCAAAGGGAAGCTACATTATGGTGGTGGGGAAAATGACTGAAGCTGAGATGCCAAGGACCAAATCAGGCAAATAATGTTGCCAATCTTTCTTTGGATTTTGTCAAGAATCTCCAGACACATAGCAGAAGCACAAAACCAGGGGTGGCAACAATATTCAATCCATGAATAAATGATTGACTTATATATGTGTACATGATAGTTTCTGGTGAGAAAAATTGTCTAACATGACATAGTGAACCAACTTTCCTATCAGCAGACTTAGCAATTGATTCACTCCACTTCATGTCAGCAGAAAATGTGAGACCAAAAAGGTGCTGTAATTTGATCTCCTGGACGTTAGCATCAGCCATGCTGATGGAAAGGAAAATGGTTCTTCCAAATGATTTGTAGAGAGCAGTTTCATTCTGTATATAGCAGAGTATGTTACAAGGAAAGATTGTCCTACAGAAGAAGAAATATTTAATAATACAACTTTTTATTTCAAAGAATATATTTTTGAAATAAATAAATTGTGGCAATTAAAAAATTCCACTGGCTGTTTTATAATATTTGGTGTTGTTAAATTGAATATTTGTAGGAATTCTTTGACAAAAATCTTTTTAGTTTCTGAAATGCATCATTTTAATATAAAAAGAAATTATGGGATTATATTGTAAATGTATTTTTCAAAAATTGTTTGTTTGATTCTACTAAGTCAACTCAAGAATCAGTACTAAAAGTTTTGAAGTTATCTTAAAATTTTGTTTATACGATAAAAATGTTTATACAATTCCTATTATGACTACATAATCAATATTAAAAATGCACATTTTTTCAATATGTTCATGAAGCTATATTATAAATGGCATACTTATCCATTCAGAGAAATATTTACCAGGTAATTTTTATTTTTAATTTTTCACCATTTTACATATAACAAATTATCTCACCAAATTATCTTGCTAATTTTGTGTTCTTGTTAATGCAAATTGATTTTAATTATTATTAAAGCTATGTCTACTCATAATATCTACTAATCATGGTGAAAAATGTATTTTCTTCATGTTCTGAAAAACAAAGGCAGACACTTGTGTGACAAAAATCACAATAAATGTTACAAAAATCATTGCTTGTCTGAAATTCACAATGCTTTTCAGACTGTATTTTCAGACTTTGTTGTTAGATGATTTGGCAAAATGTTGAACTCGTTTTCTAATTCTATTATGCAACTATGTTTTCAATGGGTTTATTCAATTAGTATAAATAAATTGACTCATCATTTCTGCAATATTATGTAAAATGTTCCTCATTTTTGGTGAATAAAGTGATTTTTTTGCACTCGGCGTTAGTAGAGGAAGTTAGATTTTTTTCTTTCTTTTCTGTATTTGCATTTATAGAAATAAGTCAGTAATTGTTATAGTTGTAAGATGCTTCCTAATAATGACTATAGTTGCTAATTAACTAATTACTGGATATTACTAACAAGTTCCTTGCTAAAAGCATTCCCAGAACTTGTTATTTAATCATAATCTAGGTCCCTACATGTCTGCTCCCAATTATGAACGCAGTTACACGGCTGCCAGGCCTGTTATAAGTATCGCTTTGCCATAAGCACATTGGCAGTTGATCTAAAGAAGCCAAAGCCATATTATTTGTCTGGAAGACTTTGCTAAATATGATGCTTAACCAATTTTGAGTTTATTAGAGCCTCTGGTACTTTTCCAAAGACAGGTAGAAGACTGATAGGTATATAGTTCAAAGGTTAGACTGTTTGCCAGAGATACATTTCTTAAGGACAATTGCAGAGATACCATTGCTTTGTGGGGATCAGGTTTGGAGATGATCCTTACAACTTTGTCTTTACTCACATATTCAGTCCATGGTATTCTCACTACCATAGACTGATATTACATGGCAGTCCAGCAGGCTTTTCTTTGTTTCTAATGAAATTTTCCTGTTTCTCAATAATTTTGGAAGGAATCTTTTGCTAATCCAGTGTGTCTTTTGATTTCAGCATCCTGTATTAAAACACTTCCTAGATATTTAAATTTTTGTATTTGCTTTAGTCCGATGTCACCAGTTTGTAGTTTTCATCATGGGTTGTTTCTTGTTTGTTTTTCTTTTTTTTGTATCTAAGTCTACAAAATGACAAATGATTTATTGAGCTTAACTTGAGATCATCAATTTATGTAACAGTTGGAAACCTTCTTGATTTCAAAGTGGATGTCATTAAAAAGGAAAGGAATAAATTTATTAGAAATTAATGGTTCTTAGATAAAAAGCACAGAAACAGAATTTTGTTTTATAAAACTTGTAACAATGATTTATCAAGAAATAAAATTACAAAGGATAGTAAGAAATATTTTTTATAGCAAATGATTAAGAAATCTAACAAATCTGAAGATAACTATTTGCATTATTTACAATGTTCAGACTGTTGTCCTCATCTTTGTCATACTGGACAATCCCCTGAAGAAGGACAGGGTGTACAACAGCTGAAATGTTGTGAATATGGCAACAAAGATGAGGACAACAGTCTGGACATTGTAAATAATGTATATAGGTACAATACCTCATCTCGAAATATATAGACAAATCTGAAGATGATGTCAACCATATTGATCTCTCTTTATCCAAAAGATTATACTAATAAAATCGGATCCTTTTATGGAATTAAAAAATTATGTCAATGTAAGAGAAGATGATGAAAAGTTAGAAGCCCTCCTAAGAAGCCCTTCCAAAAAAAAAAATCTGTTTTTTTTATCCGATTCTGGAAAGTGAGTCAGGCCTTCTGGTATTTCCTAATATGCAAATTATTTTTTTCTTTCAGCTTATATAATTTTTCAATAATAATGAAGAAACAAAACATTGGGTTATGTCTGAACCTTACAAAATCTTTTTTTCATTTCAAGTCCCAATATTATTTATCAGAAATTTTATTACTTACAAGAAACACTGGTCCCATTTAGCCAGTTCTGATAAGCTCCTATTAAGGAATTTATTTTCATCTTGAAATAAATACTGGGTTAGAATAAAATTTTGTAGTGTTTTTTTTTCAATAGGTGGGTTTTGATTTTGTGATTTCATTTCACACATGACTGAAATTTATGACCTGTATATATATATATATCCTGAAAGGTAACATTTCAACACATTTTTCAATACAATTCATGTGTGGAGTGTGAATTTTAAATGTTTTTTGGGTTAAAACTGATAATGGCAGACAATGTTATGCACTTTCATTTGATGCTTTTTAATGTAGAAAAAATGCTGTATAAACAGCAAAAAAGATATGTGACATTTATGGAGATGATGCCATAGTTGAGTATGCTGTTTGAAAGTGATTTGTAATGTTAAGAAGTGAAAATTTTGATCTGGAAGACCTACTGTTGCTGATGATGACCAAATCAAAATATTGATTAAAACAAATCCAAGTCACACAGCATCAGACAGAGATACTCCATATTTTTCATATGTGCATTGTAAGGTATTTAGAAACACTTGGAGACATGAACTGCTACAACGTTTGGGTGCCTCATGATTTAAAAGAAAAAATGTAATGGCCTACATTTCCACCTGTGCATCTCTGCTTAACTGTAGCAAAAATAACTCTACTGAAAAGAATGATCATAAACAATGAAAAATGAACCTTTACAATAATGTGGAGAAAAAATTTTCTGTGGAAAATAAAATGAGTCCCCATTAATAACTGTAAAAGACAGTCTGCATCCAGAAAAGGTGATGTCGAGTACCCGATGGTATTTGAAGGGTATTACATATCAAAAGCTTCTTGCAGAAAAAGTAATGTTCCCAATTAAAGGCAGCAATGAATGAAAATCATCTAGAATTGACTAATCAGAGAAGTGTCATTTTCCATCATGACAATGCCAGACCTTATGTCTCTTTACAAACCTGACAGAAATTAGTATAGCTTGCCCACCACACTCACCTGACCTTGCACCTTTGGATTACTGCATATTTTGATCCCTATAAAATTCTCTTAATGGAATGACATTGTAAAAACCCCTTAGACCAGTTCATCACCCAGAAAGATGCCAATTTCTAGGAATATGGAATCATGAAGTTGCCTCAAACATGGCAAAATGTAGTGGAACAAAATGGCACATATGTGGCTGAATAATTTTTATGTACAAATACTAAAAGATTGTCTTTGAAATTCACTTAAAAAACATTCCCACTATAAACTTTGGTTCTGACCTAATATTTCCTGATTGCACATGTTATAACCAATAGAATACTTTGAACAAGACAGAAGATGTTCCATTAAAAGACCAGTTTATTCTATTGTTTTTTTTTTCTTTCTTTGTTTTTATTGCAAAAGAATATTTGTACTTGAATGATTGCAAAATAACAAAAAAGCCCCAAAATAAAACCAAATGTCATTACCACAGCCCAGCTTTTGTATATTTTAACACCTTCAATACTATTTATTGATAATGAATGTAAATGTCTATCCTCAGAATATATTTTTTGATAGCCATATTTTCAGGGATAATCAACTATTTCAGAATGATAGGAATACTCAAATTATGAATCTTGCCCATTGATTTTGGAGTTTATATAGATGCCATTTAAGTTTACAGTAAGGAATACTATTCTTCTGTTGGTTCTAATGTGTTAGTCAAATGGTACAACTTTGTCCTCCAGGCATTGCATAAATGCTATACATTTTCAGAAAAAGAAATCTACTATTCTTTGTTAAGAATGTAAAAAGAGTTTTGACCTTGTGTTTGTATTGAGAACAAACCATTTTTATTAACCTGGTATATTTTGCACATTTGATGAAAGAGAAAATTCGAGAGAATCAGTTTTGATTTTAAAGGGGCTCATATGTATGATGATATTCCTTATGTGAAACACACACACACACGCACAAATATTTGCCTCTAGACTTTACTGTGGGTCATTCCAATCAGCCAACATAATACACAAAACTAAAGGTCACTCTGTCCTTTGTTGTAAAAACACATTTTCCCAGCTGGCAAAAATATCAAGTAGCAATCTGAGATCAGTTTTTAGTAACTGGGAAATATGATTAATTTTTTTACTCTTGTTTCTTTCATCTTTATTTCTGTTGCTTTTTATTCCAGGTCAGTATTCAATAATAAAATAAAAGATAAAAAAAACAGAATTGATCAGAAAGAAAAATCAATAATAGAGTTTAAATCATAATAAATATTAATAAATATTATTTACATTATTTATTTATTTTTTTTACTTATGTTCACCCAAAGCAAGGCTCAAGAGTCACTCAAAGTAGCGGGTTATTGAATGACAAATGTGATATGAATGTAAGAAGAGCAAGTAGAAAGTGAAGATGATGAGGATATGTTGGATAGATAACAATTAACCCAAGTTTTGAAAAGGTTCAAATTGTATTGTTCAGGGAAGGCAGCCATACAGCAGTCTTTCCACAAAATGGCAGTTCTTGGGAAGAATCTGTCTGAGTGAAAATTCCTTTTTACCAATGGAATACAAAAGGAATGAGGAAGATTCAAGATGTGCACATAGTAAGGCATGTCCTAACAGTAAAGGTCTGAATTGGTGGCACTAAAGAATTAAATATTAAAGAGTAGAAAAAGGCTTAGAAGGTTGCATCTATGGGAAAGAGGCTACAGGGTAGAAACTAAGTCATACCCTGCAAGGCCAAATAAATAATCTTAACATCCATCAAGGCTGGAAAAGTTAAACTAATGCCCTCATCTTTATTGTTACAATCTTGTCTCAGTTGTTACACTCTCTAGTTTATATCAAGACAGATGACCTTCAATGAATTTCAAACCAAATCTTTTATTCGATCTACAGAGGTAGATTGTTCTCATCCCACTTCCTAGGGATAGTGTTCAGTTATTGCTAGTGTTGTTTCTAATGAGTCTGAAAATATTCCTACTACCTAGTCCAGAGATTGAACTCACGATTATTATGTTCCTAAATTTATTAACTGATGCTTTAATCCTCTAGGCCATTATCTTGTAGGATAATCCTGAAACTAGAGCCTTAAGCTTAATCTTCCTTTTCTCTTTTGCTACTACTGCAACCTTGTTGTCAAGCATGCCCCCCCCGCCACCACTTTTTTCTTCCTTTCACCTTTCTTTTCCAGTGCAAGACAATCCTTACACTGCTTTTAAGGTTTGTAGTCAGTCATATCAAATATCATTTTGCATAATCAATGAAGTTGCCAGCTTTCAATGCATGATAGATAAATTCATCATTACTACAATCTTTACATGAATAACACAAGTGTTTGTGGTGAAACTTAAGGGAAGACATGACATTAACATCTTGACATTTACTGAAGGTTGTCACTTGTCCTACAGCCATCATAAGTGCATGTTCTCTCTGATTTTCATTCACCTCCTGGATTATACTATTTCTAAGGATAAAATGAAACCTATCCAGAAAAACTTCAACCACTAAAAGAAGATCCTCTTTCTTAGGATATGAATTTGTTATTTCATGCTGTAGAGAATTTCTCATCATATTTCCTTTGGCTTGCCAATTATGCTGAGGCCATTGCTCCTCTCAGGTAAGATATTTCCATGACTCAAAATGGCTAAAAAGGTAGTTGTTGGCTTGAAAGATAGAAAATGATATGGTGCATTTTATTAATAAAACAATTTTCTTTATTGTAAAAATGGTTATATCTGACTACATTATTGCTGCCACCTTAAATCAAGTTCATAGATCAATGGCTTTTAAGTACATTAAATGCTTGTGAATAAAAAATATTCAACAATTGAAAAAGAGACATATGCTATAGCATGAACGGAGAATTTACTTAACTGTATACCACTTTACACTTCAGAAATTACAGTGGCATTCATGTTTGATACTAAGCACACTATTAAAATAAAAAATGATAAAATATTGAGAGGATTAAGGTTGTTTGATACAGTTTTGACATAAAGTGCCATCGTAGGAGGGATAACATTACAGGCAAATTCTTTGTGATTTTGTTATTGCTTCTCAAGTGTTAGTTGCACAATTTTGTCATCCAGGCATTATGTGAAAGCTATCTCTTTTATTTTTAGAACATAAAACCTCCCATTCTCTGTTGAGGAAGTAAACACTGTTTTGACCTTGTATCCTATTTGTGCTGAATGCAAACAATTTTCATTGACCTGTTGTGTTGCACTCGATAAAGGCAGCTGTATCATTTGAGAGAACCTGTGTTGATTTTAAAGTCTCTTTACCATCAACTTCAACCAACCAATACTTATAATAATCGATCAGTTCTCTTGCTTTCCATTTCTTGTCCATATATCTCCAGTGCAAGTGATCCAGTGCATCAGTTAATTATTTTCTATCTTTGCCAAACCTTCATCTATACATTCACATGAAGATATTTCATTCATGTTATTGGAAGTGAAAAACGTTTTGTGTAGCTATGGAATTTCCACTCACCACCCAATCATTTATAATCTTTAAAGCAATAGGCAGTGTAATCAATATCATGGAATTATAGAGTATACAATAACCCTTACACTCAAATCACAATTCTTGCCTATGACTCACTGGGAGCTTGTTCAACAGGGTACATTGCATTCACTATGCATTCTCTTATCACCGGCTACTAACACTACTCCACATAAATGATTATTTAATTTTCAATGCCATCTGAGTAGTGGATACCTTATTTCTCACCTGAAACTGTTCTTCTGAGATATTATGTCAGACAATCAAGCTACAACCTAATTGTTGTAGAAATGGAATTTCTTGAAGCTAATTTTCTTTATGTCCATATTCATATTCAGAAAACAACAATATCACTCTCAGATTTAGAATGTGCAGGTCATTTCTGAAAAGATGGCATCTAAATGCTTGATAAATAAGTTTTTTGAATTTTGTTTTTTTTATATTTACAAAAATTTTTTGAATAAATTAGAGTAGAACCTGAATTTATTTATTTTCATTCAACAAAGAAAATGGCAATTATTGTGACAGCAATCTATAATTCTTAGTAAAAGTTATGGAATTAACACACTTAGATGATGTTCACTTAGTTTTTTTTAATTAGGAATATAATTTAATGAATTAGTAAATAAACTAATAAAATAAGATGGAGAACACCTTTTATTTTATAGCTGAACATTCTGGCTTTATAAATTAAACCTTAAGCTAGATTAAATTATTTAAAATAATAGTATAATTTTTTGCAAGCTAGGTAGAGGAAAATATTATGGAACAGATGAATATTGAGAGAAAAACTAAATAATAATCTTATACTTTTCATCTCTAAGACAAATACCAGTAGAAGTCTAGTTATAAAATATGATGTACGGTTAAGAGTTGTTGCAGATCTTAGTCAACAGTTGGGCAATATCTAACTGAAAGGAAATATGACTCCAACAAAATAATTTTCAATTGAAACAATGGAAAGGATCATAAAACTTATTGAAGAAGACAATGTGATGAAAGACATTGGTCGTTCCCAGTCAGTTACAATTTGGTGCAAATATAGAAGAAATGAGATGGTTAAAAAAGGAAAATAGTTGTAGATCATAAAAGACATCAATGCATCAGGACAGAAAAGACAAATGAAAACAGAAAATGTATGAGAAAACAAATGAAAAACAAATGGGCCAAAACAGGAATCAATGTAAGAAATTGGTTAAATGAAATGGGATTTACATGCTGCAAAAGCCAAATGAAAACCAGCACTAACACACAAACAGAATAAAATGAGATTAAAGAAAAAATTCATAGCATGCAAATGATTGGGTGAAAATAATATTTGGTGATGAATCAAAATAATCTACATTGGCCAATCAAATGATGCTGGAACTTTATGAACATGAACCACAAAGATGATTGAAGCAAACAAGTAAATTTCCTAAACCATTTATGATCTGGGGTTTCATGTCATGTCATTTAAAGGATCAAGGGGAAACAGAAACCCTAACCCTCACCAATCAATGCACATGTGCACATCGAAATCCTGGATGATTTTATCATGCCATCAATGGAAAATTGGATTGGTAATTTCCAGTGCAATAATGCATTTTGTCACAGAGCAAAAGAGTTTAAAGCTTTTCTTCAGGCAAGGCACATAAAATCAGTGGTCAGCAGTCTGAATCTAATTGAAAATTCATGGTGGAAATTTTTAAAAATAGTCCATGAGATTTCAATCACAAAACAAAAAAGATTTATGAACCACCATTCTGAAAAGTTGGAAGCATTTTGATAAAGAATATTACTTTTAAAGTAAGACTGCCATAAAATTTCAAGGAAGGATAACTAATTATATATTCAAATTTTCTTGTTAATGAATTCCATAATTTTTCTTAATATTGGGTTATCCCATATTTTCTTCTGCATGGCTTGTAAAAAATTAACCATGAATTGAAATAATTTAATCTAATTTAAGGTATATTTTATGAAGCCAGAATGTTCAGCTATTAAATAAAAAAAAATGTTTGTCTTATCTTTTAATTAGTTTACTGCTAAATTAAAAACCAAAATGAACACTCTGTAAGTGTGCTAATTCTATAAGTTTTTGCCAGAGGTAGTATATAACATTTCAATCCGAAACAAAGGCCCACTGACTCTTCATGCAGAAACATTATAAAACAGAAAGGAGCATAACAAAAAATAATCAAAATTGCCACAATGATAGTTCAAACATAAATTATTCAAATAAAACATGTAAATTTTACTTGCAACTGCTAGCCTGATGCTACAGCAACACTCTAGTCACTTTTCATTTGTAACTAGAATTCATATAGCGGAAACCAATTTTCAGGATTTTATAAGCTGACTAGTAAGACTGATAAAAATGTTTGCATGTGAAAGTTAAATTTTTTTTTTTCTCATTAGAGAATATATTTTGATAAAATTCAATTTGAAATACTAATTTCTGGAAATGGGTCGAACTGAGAACTTTTCAAAACTATTTGCAAAAAAATATCAAGCACATTATAAATGAATGTAAATTGTAGGGACATTATTATTATTATAAATAAATAACATAATAAATATTATAACTAAAATAAAGGAATATCATGAAAATTTTGTTTTAAAATAAATAAAAAATAAGGATAATAAAATTTCTCCCAGCATGCAACAAAAGCTGTTCCTATCAGAAATATGGACAACCTGCCAAAAGATGCTGAATTCAACCTCTTTGCCAACAGTCAACACACGTCCAACTTTGCTCTCTGTGACATGGTGTGTAATAATACAAAATAACTTCTTCCTTTCATTACATGCAACCATGAAACATTTGTAACCAAAAATACATACATCAGCACACACAGAAATAAATAAATTGTATGATATTAATGTACAATTTACCATGCTTTCACTGTTATCTTCGTATGATTTATTTTCTGTGACGTATGCTTTAATTTCAGGTGAACATGAGGCTATTTCTGCTGCTATGATGTGAGCAACCCTTGTCAAAAATAATCTACAATGTAGAAAATTCATCCTTTGAGATTTTAATGTAATTGTAATGCATTTCATCAAAAAAATGGATTTGAAGAGACTCTAAATTTTGAAAATATATTGACAGTTACTTTGGTGAAATTTAATGTTTGTTTTGTTTTTTTTTATTGACAGGGAGTTTATCAAATTGGCTCACAGTATGAACATCTATGTTATTCTAAGGCCTGGCCCATACATCTGTTCAGAGTGGGACTTTGGTGGCATACCAAGGTAAGTCGACATATTATTAAACCTTGAAGCTTAAAAACTTAAGGTAATAAAAGTCTTCTAAAAGAGTCTTAAATGTCTTTATAAAATTATTTAGTCATTTTGAAGACTTAATTTTGTTCAAAAGCTCCAAAGAATTCACAATCTTGCTTCAGACTATTTCTGTGGCTAATTTGAAAGGCTTTAGGAATGAAACATGAAATAATACCCTAATAATGAAACCTGACAATGAACATATTGGATGACAAAGAATCAAAAAGATTTGAGACTTTAGAAAAGAATTTAAATTGAAAAAACATTTTGCACATTGCATAAATTTCTCTACTCTTTTCCAAATAAAACCAAATGGCTGAAACATTGTGATAATAACAACAAAGATGAGGACATTAGTCTGATTGGAAATAATGTAGATAAGTCAATCTGACTTATTTTAAAATTTGAATTTGTAAAGAAAAAAAAATATTGAAATAAATTATGCCTCAGGTTTTGAAGAACTTTGTAAAACTTCATATCTTTCTCAAAAGCAATAAAGTAACTCAGACCTCATGAAAGATTCCATTCTTTCTATTAAAATCTATTACCAGACAAGATTTTGTTAAATAAAAATAACTCAATCAGATTTTAAGGAAAGTAAATATTTTATAAGGAAATCTGTTACCAGGCTGCCAAATATAAAAAGAAAAAACGATAACATCTATGCTTTAGCTTGATTATCCAACTGCTTCATTTCTTAAAAATCTCATTTTATAAACAGTGCAAGGAAAATGTTTGTATGAAACTCCAAATACAATGTCTATGCAGAAATAGCCTTTTAGTTCTTTCACATTGTATCAGATTCTTATTCCAGCATCCTTTTCCACTTTTCAAAACAATCTGTAAAGTCCTCTTTTGGGATCACCATCAGCTGCTTCACCAGTCCCTCCTTCATTTTATTCATGATGTAAAAAATATCTTTTTCAGTACATATTTTAGATTTACAGAAAGCCAGAATTTTACTAAAAGCTAAATCTGAACTGTAAGGGAGAGCAGTATTTACATTATTCGGACTATTGTCCTCATCTTTGTCGCCATATTTGTCACAACGTTTCGGCCGTTGTACACTCCGGCCTTCTTCAGGTGGTTGGAATTTCGAACCGAACCCTTTATTTCGATCACTGGGGTAGACTGTTCTAGTTCCACGAGCCATGTTTGATGGATGTCAGTTATCAGTTATCTCCTCAAGGACACATGGTACGGTGGATAAAGGCGTTGGTTAGATCCAGTGACAGACCCAAAAAGAGTGTGAGTTCAATACCCGGTTCAGGCAGTGGAGAACTTTCAGAGGGAAAAATTACCAGGAGATAACATTCACTCACATACTAATAAATAACTTTGGGGAAGGTAGGAATCCATCACCTTCCTCCAGCTATGGGTTAAATAGTAGAACTTGTATTGGGAAAAATATTTATTCACCAAAAAATTGTTGATGCAATATTCACTCAAAAAAAAAAAAGAATTATTCTTGCAATCCAAAATATGTTTTGGCATTAAATACCCACAAAGTATTGATGAGCTGTAAGGTAAACTAAAATAAAAAAAAAAAATAAATTCCCCCATTTTAAAATGAGACATTTATACTGATATAGAAATAAATTTGGATGCATGAGTTTTGAAATCAGAAACTTGCCAAACAAACATTTTTCACTTGAATTTTTATCTGAACACAAGAAAAGATTTTCTGTAATTTGTTATTTCTTTTTATTCATCCTTAGTCTCTTACACGCACAGAATGAGTCTAAAAATGTTGTTCTCAAAAGGGATTCTTAGCAGTACAACATCAGAGCAACTTTTATTGTGTCTCTCTATTTATAGAAAGACAAATCATGACTAAAGAGAGGTTTGGAAATTATTGAAAATGAAACAAAAAAAAATAGTTTTATCAAAAGGAAACAAGACTTCATATTTTTATCCACTTTATAAAAATACAGTGAGTGTAATTGAGAGACATTTTCATTTGAGAAAAACATGAATTTTCATAATATTCTTCAGGAAAGGAGGCATAAATTATTTCATTATAAAATTTGCTTCCATTTTAGAAAGGGTTATCTTGAATCCTATTTCTTGGAACACTTGGTAAAGTATGTTGATTTTATGTGTGTGTGTGTATGTAATATATATATATATATATATATATATATATATATATATATATATATATATGGGCAGCTTGTTTTAAAGTATACCAATCTGCACAATTTCACTCACAAGATTTGAGTTAACCTGCGGTGTGGTTTTCAGGCACTTTCCAGATATGCTGCCAGCTGGGATCACCCTGTCCCACCAGGCTAATAATATCAAGAAGCCACCTTCCTGACAAAATTCAAACCTTGGTCTCATATGTTTATATATATATATATATATATATATTTCAGTGTGTATATGCATATGTTTGTGTGTATATGCATATGTTTGTGTGTATATACATATATATGTTTAAATACATGTGTGTATATACATAGGTTTACATACGTCTGTATATTATATATATATATATATATATATATATATATATGTATGTATATAATACACAAGACACACATCTACATATACACTTATGCAAACAATTGTTAGCTCACCTTGTCAAAAATTGGTTTCAATTGAGTTTCTTCCTAAAATTACATGTCTATGAAAATGCTCCTATGTCCTAATTGTGTGAACAACCAAAGGCATAAATTTTGCCAAAGGTGGGCATCTGCCAATGTTTAATATGGTAATATCAGCCAATAAATTTTGAGCACCACATGAGAATTTCATTATTATGTTGCTAAAAAATCTGTTTTCAGCTACAATATAAGAATATGTGTTAGATAATAAAGGTTATTCATTCTTAGAATGTTCCAAAGTACAGAAAATTTTAGAATAAGGCAAAGCAAGGCTATGTGACATTATTGAACAATCGTTATGCAATCTTATTTTGGTTGAAAAATTATTCTATATGCGATGTAATGGTGAAGGTGCTGGAAGAAGAATTGTTGCGGCTCGAGATGTGTATAAAGCAATATATAACAATTGAAATTTGGCAAGATAAACCCTTTGCAATGTAATCATGAAGCATGCAGATATTGGTTCCTTAAAGAGCAGGAGTTGACATGGTAGAAAGAGGTGTTATCATCACAGGATGACAGGATATGAATTACAATGGTCAATAACAAAAAAAAAATAACAACTTAAAAGATGAAAGGCTAATTTGAGAGCTATCAGAGTTTCTTCAGCAACATCAATGGTTACACAAATTCTGAATAGGCATTGCCTTTGCAAACATTGCAACTGACATTCTGAAGAAGTCGGAACATTTCTGGCAAACTTTTCTCGGGTCTCACCAAAAACAATCTATCTATCTTTCTATCTATCTATCTATCTATCTATATATAGTGAATGTATATATATATGGTGAATGTATATATATATGGTGAATGTATAAATATATGGCGATTGTATATATGTATGTATGCATATATGTATGTATGCATATATGTAAATATGTATGAATGCATATATGTATGTATGTATGCATGTATGTATGGATGTATGAATATATGTATGCATGAATATATGAATATATGGATATATGTATGTATGCATATATGTATATATGTATGTATACATATATATGAATGCATGGATGTATGCATATGTATGAATGCATGTATATATGTAAATATATATAGGTATGTATCTGTATGTATGTATCTATATGTATGTATATGTAAGTATGTATATGTATGTATATGTATATGTATGTATGTTTATGTATATGTATGTATATATATATATGAATGTATGTATATGTATATATGAATGAATGTATGTATATGTATATATGAATGAATGTATGTATATGTATATATGAATGTATGTATATATATATGAATGTATGAATGTATGTATATATATATGAATGTATGTATATATATAAATATGAATGTATGTATATATGAATGTATGTATATGTATATATGAATGTATGTATATATGAATGTATTTATATATGAATGTATGTATATATGAATGTATGTATATATGAATGTATGTATATATGTATGTATGTATATATGAATGTATGTATGTATATATGAATGTATGTATGTATATATGAATGTATGTATATATATGTATGAATGTATATATATATGAATGTATATATATATATATATATGAATGTATATATATATATATATAAGAATGTATGTATATATATATATAAGAATGTATGTATATATATATGAGAATATATGTATATATATATATATATATATATGTGTGTGAAGGTATATATATATATGTGTGAAGGGATATATATATGTGTGTGAAGGGATATATATATGTGTGTGAAGGGATATATATATGTGTGTGAAGATATATATATGTGTGTGAAAGTATATATATATATGTGTGTGAAGGTATATATATATGTGTGTGAAGGTATATATATATATGTGTGAAGGTATATATATATGTAAGAATGTATGTATATATATATATATATATATGTATGAAGGTATATATATATGTATGAAGGTATATATATATGTATGAAGGTATATATATATGTATGAAGGTATATATATATGTATGAAGGTATATATATATGTATGATGGTATATATATATATGTATGATGGTATATATACATATGTATGAAGGTATATATATATATATATATATGTATGATGGTTTATATACATATGTATGAAGGTATATATATATGTATGATGGTATATATACATATGTATGAAGGTATATATATATGTATGATGGTATATATACATATGTATGAAGGTATATATATATATGTATGATGGTATATATACATATGTATGAAGGTATATATATATGTATGAAGGTATATATATATGTATGAAGGTATATATATATGTATGATGGTATATATATATATGTATGATGGTATATATATATATGTATGATGGTATATATATATATGTATGATGGTATATATATATATGTATGATGGTATATATACATATGTATGAAGGTATATATATATATATGTATGATGGTATATATACATATGTATGAAGGTATATATATATGTATGAAGGTATATATATATGTATGAAGGTATATATATATGTATGAAGGTATATATATATATTATGAAGGTATATATATATGTATGAAGGTATATATATATATTTGATATATATATATATGTATGAAGGTATATATATTATATATGAAGGTATATATATATGTATGAAGGTATATATATATGTATGAAGGTTATATATATGTATGATGGTATATATATATATATGTATGAAGGTATATATATATATGTATGAAGGTATATATATATATATGTATGAAGGTATATATATATATATGTATGAAGGTATATATATATATATGTATGAATGTATATATATATATATGTATGAAGGTATATATATATATATATATGAATGTATATAATATATATGTATGATGTATATATATATATGTATGAAGGTATATATATATATATATGAATGTATATATATATATATATATGAATGTATATATTATATATATATGAATGTATATATATATATATATGAATGTATATATATATATATATATGAATGTATATATATATATATATATGAATGTATATATATATATATATATATGAATGTATATATATATATATATATGAATGTATATATATATATATATATGAATGTATATATATATATATATATGAATGTATATATATATATATATATGAATGTATATATATATATATATATATGAATGTATATATATATATATATATGAATGTATATATATATATATATATGAATGTATATATATATATATATATATGAATGTATATATATATATATATGAATGTATATATATATATATATATATGAATGTATATATATATATATATATGAATGTATATATATATATATATATATATGAATGTATATATATATATATATATGAATGTATATATATATATATATATGAATGTATATATATATATATATATGAATGTATATATATATATATATATGAATGTATATATATATATATATATATGAATGTATATATATATATATATATATGAATGTATATATATATATATATATATGAATGTATATATATATATATATATGAATGTATATATATATATATATATGAATGTATATATATATATATATATATATGAATGTATATATATATATATATATATGAATGTATATATATATATATATATATAGAATGTATATATATATATATATATATGAATGTATATATATATATATATATATGAATGTATATATATATATATATATATGAATGTATATATATATATATATATATGAATGTATATATATATATATATATATGAATGTATATATATATATATATATGAATGTATATATATATATATATATATGAATGTATATATATATATATATATGAATGTATATATATATATATATATGAATGTATATATATATATATATATGAATGTATATATATATATATATATATGAATGTATATATATATATATATATATGAATGTATATATATATATATATATGAATGTATATATATATATATATATGAATGTATATATATATATATATATATGAATGTATATATATATATATATATATGAATGTATATATATATATATATATATATATGAATGTATATATATATATATATATGAATGTATATATATATATATATATGAATGTATATATTATATATATAATTTTT
>CAXIWW010000151.1:27500-42500 GCA_964036315.1 Acanthosepion esculentum | reverse complement strand
ACATTTAAACTGAAAATAAAACTAAACAAAAAAAAAAACAAACACCAAACAAGCAAACAAAATGTTGAAAGGAATAAGCTGAAGGGAAAATACATTCGTCGCATTTTACTTCCGGTCTGCGCACCCGCGAGAACGATGTAACTAGTATGTAAAATATCAGCCTTATCTCTCACACACAAACCACCTCCATCAATCTCGTAAGATCTCGTTTCTAGGAATGGGTCAGACGAGAGTATAATCTGTAAAAGCCACGTGTCGTGTAAGGAATTTTGGAATTTAAAAAAAATAGGGCTCGGTTAACATAAGTCGACAAACAAATGTTTCTTTTCTTTCCTAGTTTTTGATCATGTCTCTACCTCTCTCACACACACACACATTATATATATATATATATATATGAAAAACGATATATGAATTGTTATATATTAAGAACAATTTCATTGAAAATTATGAAAATGTAGGGTCGCATAATTGTAAACATTACTTTATCACTTAACTTTAAGGGCGAAACGCGACATGCAAAAGCTTTTTCGACTTTGTTTTATATATTAGTGGTGGGGGGAACAAATATTTGTACACATAGAAATTTTTAATTTATCGTATTTCCAACTAATGAATAAACATACTTAACTGTACACAGATGCATAATAACTAAATATGCAGAGAATACAGAAAATTGTTTTAATAGAAATAAATCACATTTATCCATTTTAATGGGTGAAAAAAGTATTCGTACACTGTAACTTTCAGATTTTTAAACTTTTAAATTGCTTTAATACTCTATATTATTCAAAGTGAAATATTCTAGAATGTTCCAATAGTGTTATCAGTAACAACTCTCTTATATCCGGGTTACACTGTATTGAGAAAGAGTACAGTGTAACCCGGATATAAGATAGTTGTCGGGCCGGAGAAGAAGTCTCTTATATCCGGGTTTGGTCTATTATATATACATTAACACAGGCTCTAATTTGGGACCAGAGAAAATCACTCTTATATCCGGGTTTCTCTTATATCAGGGTCTCTTATATCCGGGTTACACTGTATTATGGATAGACGAAGCCAAAATTGAGTTGTTTGGACGTAATTCTAGAAATCATGTATGGAAGAAAGATGGCGATGACTTCAAACAAAAGAACACAGTTCCAACAGTGAAATTTGGCGGTGCCAGCATCATGGTTTGGGGATGTTTTCTGCAAAAGGTACTGGCAACATATCAGTAATAAATGGTAGAATGAATTCCACAGCCTATAAAAATATTCTGGAAGAAAATTTAATGATTTCGGTTGAAAATCTTGAACTTCCTGCTGATTGGATCTTCCAAGATAATGATCCTAAGCACACTGCAAAATCTACGAAGGAATGGCTTGCTAAAAATAATGTAAATATCCTGAAATGGCCAAGGCAGTCCCTAGATTTAAATCCAATTGGGAATCTGTGGTATTATTTCAAAATTCAAATCCAATCGAGTGCTCTGACAATCACCCCAGATCTGAAGACCATATGTGAAGAAGAATGGAACAAAATACCAACTATAATTCGCAAATCCTTAATTGAGAACTACAGGAGGAGGTTGGTTGCTGTAGAAGTGAATAATGGCGATTCTACAAAGTATTAAATGAAGATTATGTATTCTTTTATGCACTGTACAAATACTTTTTCACACATTAAAATGGATAAATGGGATTTATTTCATTTAAATCATTTTTTCTGTTTTCTATGCCTATTTAGTTATTATATATATATATATATATATACACACACACACACATTGGGGAGGAAACAAATATTCGTACGCATAGAAATTTTTAATTTATTGTATTTCCAACTAATGAATAAACATACTTTTCATATAATTAACTCTACACAGATGCATAATAACTAATAAGAAATAGTTTGTTGCATGTATGTTTTATAAAATGTTTTCAATTTTCAAAACACAGTCAAGATATTGTGTTTAGAAAAATGAAAACATTTTATAAAACATACAACAAACTATTTCTTATTTAACAGTTAAAATATTTAATCCTTGAAAATGGCTAAATGTATAGCCGAAAGCGCTCGGATAAAAAGAACATTCGGACAGTTTTTATATAATTTATCATCCAAAATGAAAAAAAATTATTAGATCGCATGAAAAATTGTATAAACAACTAAATAAAAGTACCTTGTCTGTTGTATTCAATGAAATGTGCATGAAAGAAGAAGTGCTGACAGTGTTTGGAAAATAAAACATTCCTATAACTCTAAATACATACATAAAACAATGCATATATTCGGTTAAAAGTAAAATAAAATTCACCCTTGATAATGGCTAAAAGTATAGCTGAAAGCGCTTGTAAAGCTTTTCTGAAAATTTTTATATACTTTATGTCTTGAAAAGAAAAAATATAGACGAACACATAAATCATATATAAAAAAAGTCAACAACCACACCTTGTCAGTCGTTTTCAACGAAACTTACATAAAAGAGGGATTGGTGCTCAGATACACAATATATAACTAAGAGAAAAAAACAAACAGATGAGGTAACATTCCACTGTTCGTAGCATTTACTTTTTAAAAAGTGCTCAATGCAAGGTGGAGCAATATATTACTATTATTATTATAAGATATTATAATAAAAACAGATTGAAAACGCTGCACAAAAGCTTTCATGTTTCAATACTATGATTGTACTTCAGGAGATGGTAAGTAATATTGAAACATGAAAGCTTTTGTGTAGCGATTTTAATGTTTTTATTTTAATCTCTTAATAATAATAATAATAATAATAATAATAATAATATATATATATATATATATATATATATATATATATATATATATATGTTAGGAGCACCAGACCAGATGTGGTAGCAGTATTCAAAGCAAGGACGAAAAACAAGGTTACATGTAAATTTCAAGAAAACTGAGTGTATGTTATACAATCAACCGGAGGGGGTACTTATCGCATAAGAAGGAAATAAGCTGAAGTAAGTCAACAACTTCAAGTACTTGGTGCTAAGATTTAGTCAGGGCAAAACGACATGGGGGACCGGAAATGGGCAAACCCGGGGCGCACTAAGCAAAATGGGAAGGGCAGGGAAATCGAAGCCTCAAAATTATTTGAAAATAACTTTTTTTTTTCGAGCCACACTGTAAAGCGTGTTACTTCATGATGCTGAAAGCTGAACGTTAACAAAGATTGGTGATAGGTTTCTATAATCGAAACATACCAGAGGACGCCCAGGGCGATACTTGGCGCACCACGGAAAGAAAACAAAACAAAGGCGCCCTATGGAAAACTGTTTAACGACATATTAACATCATATCGGTCATTTAATGTCGAAATTTAATTTTCTTGGGAGATTTGAAATAATAAAAATATGTTATTCTGCTTTTATGGTTGAATACATAGTAGATGATACTCAGCTTTTGTACATACGTTTGTATGGATATAATTATTGGAGACGATGATGTGTCTGTTTTATGTTGTACTTTTGTTGAAGTTATATCTTGGAATACAGTTTGATTTCTTTAAGAAATTGTATGACATTATATGGATTAATGTCATGAAAGAGTTCTTTCATGCTGTCTGTTTGATTGATTTTGTTTAACGGCATATCAACATCTCAATGGGTTATTTAATGCCGAAATCTAAATATATTGAACATAATTTTATTGCTTCAGCTAAATATATTTTGAATGCAATTACATGCCTTTTGTTACAGGTAAAATGTATTGTTCCTCATTTTACCATAAATACGTATTATCGGTAATGTTTTTTATATATAAAAATGTATTGGTGGCATTTTTACTATAAAAATGTTTTTTTGTGTTTTGTTTGGAGGCTCACTATTTGCCCATAACTGGGACCCTAATAGGTGCTACCACCCCAGGTTAGGTTAGACCTGGGGACAACAGATATTATGAGGTGATTCGACGCTCCTCAAAATCTCTAATCTCCCGATCAGAATCCTTGCTGCCGGATGTAGTTTAACGTCATACTCAGGACTTACGGAAAACTGTAAAGCGTGACGTAATCATCACGGATGAGAAGACTGCGAGTCACTGGGCACGTTCGGAGGAAGAAAGAAGAGCGCAAGAAAAAAAAATCTACCTTGCCCGCCATATCCACCTGAATTTGCACTAACGGACTATTACCTTTATCGATCGTTGCAAAACGATTTGACGGGCAAAAGTTTCACTTCTGAACACCAGATTCAAGAGTTAGTAGTAAACGTCTTTTTTATCGTCAAAACCTACAGATTTTCGCCCAAAAGATCTCGAAAAACTGCCTGATAAGCGACAACGTCATTAGAAATTAACAAACTATTTTGTTCTTTAAAGATATTGTCTAAAGTTGATAAACAAAACCTGATATTATTCATGGTTATTTTCCAAGCGTAGCTTAGATGTGACACAAGGCCGAAAGTATGGAGCACCCAGTGAGGATCGAAATCCTATTTCAGTTGTAATTGAACTAGCGAGACAAGCTTGCTAATCATTACACGACATTGAAGGGCCCATAAATGATTGACTAAGCGTAGCTTAGTTGTGGCACAAGGCCGAAAGTATGGGACATCTAGCGAGGATAAAACTTACTATTCAGTCGTAACTGATCTAGCGCCCCCTGAAAAACGGAAATTATTTATGGCTCAATCTAATAGATCCTGACATGGTGTACTGACTGGAAAAGAAAGTCGGGAGAATGCATGGTCATCAGTAAAAGGAAGATCCCGAAATGTGATTTGCAAGTCGGAAATACTAGAATCAAGCAGACGCGGAAGTTTAAATATCTGCGAAGCGTTATGACAGAGGACGGTAAATGCAACACTGAGATCCGTAGACGTTGGGATGGCCAAGGACGCATTTTAAAAGCTGGGCAGAGTATTGCGAGACAGGAGGGTTTCTTTGGTGACGAAGAAAGGAATACTGAGCTGTTAAGTGACATCTGTCCTTCTTTACGGCAGCGAATGTTGGATAATTTCCTCAAAGATGAAGATAAGACTCAAGACGACGGAGATGTGGTTCTATAGAAGGATGCTAAGGATATCATGGACAGGGCGTATGAGCAACGATGAAATCTTAGAGAGGATGCAAACAAGGAGGAGACATACTTAACATCAGGAAGAGACAGCTGTTCTTCCTGGGACACATAATGAGGAAGGAGGGCCTGGAATATCTGATACTCACAGGTCGAACAGAGGGAAAGAGAGACAAGGGAAAACAACGCATGACATACCAAGCGGGCTGAAGCAAGTGGGTGACAGATCGTGGTCTGGGGGAGGTGGCAGAAGGAAGGAACTTGTTGAGAGCTGCAAGGAATAGAGGGAGTTGGAGAGCTATGATTGCCTACGCCCTGAAAGGATACGGCGCAGAGAAAGAAAAGTGAGTTCGATTCACACGTGCACAGATTTCTTTGCGGTCGTAGGTTATACTTTATTCAATGGGGGCATGAAAGAATTAGAAAAGGAAAAAATAAACGAAATAATGAAGAAGGAAGAAAAACGAAAATAGAAAGCAGGAATGGAAGAAGAAAGCAAGCAAAAAGAAAAGGATATCATGTCGAAGGGCCCCACCCAAATAGACAATCAAAGAAAAAAAATATCTCAGGGCGTAGTCTATTTACGCCCAAGAGCCAACAGGCAGATTCGATTTAAAGTTTTTCTCTTTAAAAAAATTCATTTTTTTTTTCGAAGGGTTTCCGATGACTCTCTCTCTCTACAGTATATATATATATATATATATATATATATATATATATATATATATATATATATATATATATATATATAAAGACATTTATATTATGTTTAACGTTCTTTTTATAGATACAAGTATTTAAGCAAATGCTCTGTTTTATAATAATAAACAGTATTAAATAACATTTACCGGCCTGAATGTCCGAGAAATTTTCATAGAAAATTTTCGCTCTCCGACAGGAATCGAACCTGTATCCTATACGGAACCATCATTTCGCGTGATGTGCCTTAACCTTTCGGCCACATATGAGCGTCTGGTTAGCAAGGTCGATTTTACTATCTTTAAACTTAAATCTCCATAAAGATAGTAAAATCGACCTTGCTAACCAGACGCTCATCTGTGACCGAAAGGTTAAGGCACATCACGCGAAATGATGGTTCCGTATAGGATACAGGTTCGATTCCTGTCGGAGAGCAAAAATTTTCTATGAAAATTTCTCGGACATTCAAGCCGGTAAATGTTATTTAATACTGTTTATTATTATAAAACAGAGCATTTGCTTAAATACTTGTATCTATAAAAAGAACGTTAAACATAATATAAATGTCTTTAAATAAATTGTCGGACTATGTCCAATTCTAAAATATATATATATATATATATATATATATATATATATATAAAACACAGGGGGAATTTCTTGAATTTAGGAATTGTATACGTGTACAGAAATAAAAGGTTTATTTATTTTTCTCTTTTCTTACAGATCTTGATCTGTTCAGAGCTATTTCGGTCTATTCAAATATATCTACCGGCCTATCTCCAGTCTGTTGATACCTGAGTTTTCATAACAACTTGTGACTTGTTCATCTATCTATATCAGTCTATCAATTATTTACTCGCGGACTATTATCTTCATCTTTGTTATCACAACGCTTCGGTCGTTATTCGCTCCAACCTTCATCAGGTGTTTGTCGATCCGTAAAACCTACAGGGAATTCCGAACTGAACTATTTATTTCATCAACGGGGGTAGATTGTTCTCGTTTCAATGTCCATATGTAAGGATATCTCGTCTTGTTCTTATTTCAGTACTGCTCAGTTATTGCTCGTCCTATTTCCACTGAGTCCATGTACACACTGCTCGATCTAGGGATTGAACTCACAATTGTTATCTCACCGAATTTCATGAACCAACGATTTAACCGACTAGGCAATTAATTACCTTAGGTTACACGGATTGATAAATACCGGAGGTCACAACGACAGAAACGCTGTGATGAAAGGCGAGAAAAATAGTTCACATGAAAATAATGATAAAACCTTTTCATAGAAATTCAGACGGTCCATTTATATCTATCAATATAAGTCTATACATATCTATATCTTATACATTACAATTTAACAAATGCACTAGTTATACACAGAAATAAATTCGATCACAATTTTGATCTAAAAATGCCATGCCACACTCATCAAAAGAGAAAGTGATTTACCCAGAAAGAAAATTCCCGAGAGTGCCGCTATCGAATATTATCAAAATATAAATCTACGCTCTGGTTTCTTCCCAATCTCAACTTTTCTGAAAGAATTTCCAGTTTCCCAAGCCGACATACACGACCACAGATATGTTGAGAAATCAAAAGAAAACGATTAAATCCTTGAAGATGTACAGAAAATACATCGATCTCATACCATAACAATCTGATCACAATTAAAACAATCACTTTTTTAAAATTTCTTGACTATTACTTGCTTACTTATTGCCAGACTTTGAATTATGACACTTTGTGTCCTCCATGTTTTGACAGACTTTTCAACTACCTGGTGAACGTTCATGAACGTTTATCAAGGCAAATGCATGATTTATTTTGCTGCACGTGTTTATATACAAAAGCAAGGATGTCATTGGTTTATCAATGCTTTTTAATTTGATTTCATTGAAATGTGGATGAAAGGTCAGCCAAAACATGTGGAGGACACACAGTGCCATAATTCAACGTCTGGTAAGGCAAAAGTAAGCGAGTGATAGTCAAGAAATTATATTTCTTTTATTAATAAATGAATATTGTTTAAACTGTGTGGGGGGGAATATGATATATAAATTTTTATATATCGGAACAATGTTATGTAAATTAATGACAAAATGTGAAAAAAAAATTGTGTGAAACGTTTCGTCCTTTTGGACTAAAGTAATTTTTTTGTATGTAATAGGTATGAAAGGTAGGGAAATATAAAAACACAGACGTTAGTTATAATTACAATTTAAAAAATTTTTTTTTTTTTTAGATGTGTCATTATCAATGAGGGTTTACTGGGGCATGGTTATCGAACCCCGTGCTGTAAGTGGAGCTGGGAGAAGTTGATCAGCTCCCGGGGATTCCAACCCTGTAGTAGCACCTTTCTCATCGCACCAAAGAGGCTGGGTCGGTATAATACCAATGCCAGCATGACAGTGGTCGCGGGAGCTGGGCAAAAAACACCATAATTTTTGTCCTTGACTCATATGCATAAGTATGGCGATCCCCACGGTAAAATGATCGTGTGTCACATTCAGCCATGGTGGGAAGGCCGAGTAAATATACCTGGGTATATAATCTAACCAATTTCATTCAGTTTTCTTATGCTTTTTTTTTATTATTATTTTTATTAAGTATCCCGTATTTTGAGAATAGAAGATCTGCCCCCAAAAAGGTGAAATGTTCTAATGGAATAGAATAATAGAAGATCTTCCCCTAAAAGGTAAACTGTTCTAAGAACATAAACGCAAATTTATTTCAATTAAATTTGATCTAGCGATTAAAGGACGAAAGGCGGCACAAAATTTTCTACTTTGTCATTAATTTACCATTTATATATATATATATATATATATATATATATATATATATGGATATGGATTCGCTTTTAATCTGACATTTTTATTACTTCAAACATTATTTTTAGTGGATATTCATGTTATACACATTGTTTAAAATAAAAACGGGTTATTTCGTTGCAAACGACTGACAAAGTGTGGTGGTTGAGGTTTTTTTTTTATTGTAATTTCTCATGTGTTCGTCTATTTTTTTCTTTTCAAGACAAATTATATAAAAATTATCCGAAAAGCTTTCCAAGAGCTTTCGGTTATACTTTTAGCCATTATGAAGGATGAATTTTATTTTACTTTTAACTGAATATATGCATTGTTTTATATATGTATCTAGAGTTATAGGAATGTTTTATTTTCCAAAACACAAAAATAATAATAGAATATCCTTTGAAGTTTATATATATATATATATATATATATATATATATATATATATATATATATCTGTTCCATATATATATCTGTTTTATATATATATCTGTTTCATGCTAGTGCAATCGTCAGGCAGCTAGCTGCCTGACGATTGCACTAGCATGAAACAGACTGTCGCCTCTAAGTGTTGACTTCTATGTTCACTTTTATATTTACACACGCTCTATCTCTGATATTGAGCACTTTAGCCCATAAATATAGCACACTTTAAGACTATATTTCTTCATATATATATATATATATATATATATATATATATATATATGTGTGTGTGTGTGTGTGTGTGTGTGCATGTATGTATGTATGTGTGTGTGTGTGTGTGTGTGCAAATATATGAATGAATGAATTTAAAAATTAGTTAGAGACAACACAAAAGCTCATTCAATAATATTAGAAATCAGACATCCCTATTCAAATATTTTGGCATTTAAAAGAAACGAATAAAACACCAAAAGTAAAATGGAAAATAATAAATAGAACAAGAATTTGTAAATCCTGGGATGACCCATGCCCTTTATACCTAAATGAAAAAGTACACATTATTAAGTTTCTAAAAAATGAAATTTAAAATTTATTAAATCATAGAAACGGTTTTTTGACGACATTAGATTTTCGTCTGAAATAATTAGCTTAAAAAATTTAAAATTTCATGGTCTATAAACAATATCAAGCCAATGGTTTAAAAGCTCAACCCAATCATAAGATAAAAAACCCTTTATGAAATCGTCAAAAAAACGTATTTATATACAAACAAACCTTTTAGAAAAAAAAATTAAGGTATACAAATACGAATTTAACGGCGTAACAATAATGCCAACAACTGGAACAGACCAGACGATATGCTTCAAACTGATGTAATCTTTCGCCTGAAAATAGAAACTCCGACCCTACCTTAATTTAACCTCTTTCCGAAAGTAACTGATATGTTGATACAATATGTTGACCCTCTCGCCCCTTATTACAATAATTGGTTTCACTGTTTTCATGTAATTAATATTAAGAATGTTTATGCTTATAAAGCTCCGTAAATTTCAAGATTAGTTATTCCAAAATTCGCTTGAGGATGAAACGGAGCTGGTTTTTTAGCTTCTATTTTTGAAACATGAGAACTCATGTAGCTATGGAATCATATTTTTCAAAAATAATAATTATATATATATATATATATATATATATATATATATATATATATATAAGTGAACATTGAAGCCAACACTTAGAGGCGACAGCCTGTTTCATGATAGACGCAATCGTCAGGCCACGATTGCGTCTAGCATGAAACAGGCTGTTGGCTCTATGTGTTGACTTCAATGTTCACTTTTATATTTACACACGCTCTATCTCTGATAGTGAGCACTTTATCCCATAAATATAGCACACCTTAAGACTATATTTCTTCATGTGTATGTGTATATATATATATATATATATATATATATATATATATATATATATATACACACACACACCTGGCCACTCGTATTCGAGGATACCCATCTACTATTAGGTATATAATCTAACCAATTTTCATTCAGTTTTATGACACTCGCACAGGAACATTTGTGTTTGTTCAACACCCACAGAGCTAACCTGTGGTTTATACTGCAACTATGCTGCGCAGACATTAGTTAGAGTTTTTCTGGAGGAAAGCATGTTATCTAGAATGATCAACAACCTGAACACCACCGGTACACTCAAACCGTCGGTCACGATGATTTGTGACTTCGTGCTAGCTATCGACGGCTCCAAGTGTTCCATCTACCTAATTTCATTCACAAGGATTTGGGACAACCCGTGGTATGGTTTTCAGGAACTTTCCAAAAGGTGCAGTACGCTGGGATCATCCCACCTCCAGACCGATAACATCAGGAGGCCATGGTCAGGGTCTCATGGTCAGACAGCGAACGTTCAACCACTCGGCCACGCGCCCATATACACACACACAAAAATATAAAAGTGGCCGCTGAGGTTAACACCAACTTGCGACAGTCTGTTTCATGATTGAACGCAATCTTCAGGCCATCTATTGCATACCTTAAAAATTATATATATATATATATATATATATATATATATATATATATATATATATAAAATAATACAAATATTGTTGTAATGTTGTCTTTCTTCGAAATACCCGAGAATTAGGAAGGCCATAGTTAGAGAGAGAGAGTATCGAAGGAACAGAAGACTAGGAAGAGGAACAAAAAAAAAGAAGTTTATTAAATACTCATACATAAAACGGAAAAACTTGAGCAAATCAAAGACTACTCAAGACCTACTTTAATTTGACTACTTGCCATAGCTATAAGTAGGAGCATGTATATATGATCACAATTTAAGCAATATTCATTTATTAATAAACAAAATATTTTTCCTTGAATATTACTCGCTTACTTTTGCCCTACCAGACTTTGAATTATGGTACTTTGTGCCCTCCACATGTTTTGACTGACCTTTCAACCACTTGTCGCAATAGTAGTGAAGAGCAGGATGTATGCTGAGTACTCTACAACAAATATAAAATTTGCCCCTTAGCTGATTGATGTTCTATTCAGAGGAAGATATATACTGAGTGTCAATTACACGTTCCCAAATTCCCAGGGAAGAAAATCACTGATAACAGTTGATAGAATGAGAACTTGATATTCCCGTGGATCAATTAAAAGGTTACAATTTAAATTTTCTGAATCTATATCTATAATTCTCAAAATGTGTGTGTGTATGTGTGTGATCGTATGTTGTTTATGAGTTTCCAGTTTTCATCTGAATTCGATGAATTTTCTTGTTTGATAGATAATTTTTCAGTGCCTGGTTTGCGTACAAATTACTGGCGACAATGGCTCTCCACTACTTCCTGTCTATTATAACTCTCAGCAACGTTTTATTCTTTACTATCTGTTCTTGGATATATATCTTTCATAAAAACTTTAATAAAAATAAATAGTTTAAATTATTACAATAATATTATCTATATCTATAATTCTCAAAATGTGTTTGCGTGTGTGTGATCGGATGTTGTTTGTGCGTTTCCACAATTTTCATCCGAACGCTTCTGCGCGCGAGGCTGAAAATTATGATCAAAGGACTCAACAGCTGAGGAGACACGCCCCTTCAACTGCTGCTGCACATGAGGCTGAAACAAGATTGAGAATGCAAAAACGTCCATTTTCTGGTTCCCCCCCCATTCAAATTGTTAACCCTCCATTTGGGGATGTGCCTCAGTTGCATCTAATTGTTGTTACTAATATTGATTTTCAGGTGGGCTGACTTTAAACTTAAACTGTTCCAAATGAACGGCAAAAATTCCCAGTAATGAAGGACCCGGGGGAAGGCGAGTTATAGTCTTACTATCAATATATATATGGCATACCCAGAATAAAGTTTGAAGAAAACAACGGCCCAAAGAAAGTTACAAAGAAATAATTAACTACTATGAGTTAAATCATTTTTCTTAAATAATCAAATAGCGTTCAATAACCGGAATGCAAAATATTTTCTACTTACCATATTGAATAAAGTAAGCGTGTACGTTGTGATGTTCGCGTTGCCATGCTTCTCAAACATCACCTTGTCGACAACGACCAGCGTCTCTACCGTTCTGTCGGAAAGGGGCGGAAGTTTACTTTTCCAGGTGTTCTGGCCCTTCACTTGGTTACTGCGCTTGCGCCGCATCCGCAGGTTCCGGTTCAATTCGTGTTTTAAAACTGATCTAGAGACTCTCAAAGGAGCAGACGACATTTTACCGGAAGTAGAATGCTTGTCATCTGAAATAGGGAAAAAGAAAGAGTATTAGGGTTTAAATGTTCTGATTTTTTCGGGGAACGTTTTATGGGTGGATGCGATGTGTAAACTGCTATCGTTAGTATTCAAAAGTCTTTTAGCGAAAGATGCCTTTCATAAGATAAGAAAAGTAATAAGAAACAAAGAAAAGAGTACTGAATTGTTACGAAGTATCAGTCCTTCTATATGGCAGTAAATGCTGGACAATCTCCTCACAGATGAAGAAGAGACTTAAAGCAACAGAGATGGGGTTCAACAGAAGGATGTTGAGAATACCATGAACCCAACATCTGAACAACAAAGTTTTAGAGATAATGGAAACAAAAAGGACACATACTTAACATCAGAAAGAGAGAGTTGAAATTTTTAGGGCACAATGAGGAAAGAGGGCTTGGAAAATTTGACGCTTACAAGGACAGATTGAAGGCAAGAGGAGCTAGTTAAGGAAAACAATGCATAACATACGCAGAGAAGGTTTGGGAGGGATAACAAAAGTGACAAGTTACTGCCCTTCATTATGGCTCCCAAATGTAGAGTAACCTCTTCTGATAGTGGTGCTTCTATGGTAAAGAAAGCCATCACTATGGAAGTGAAATTAGACATTGTAAAACACTCTGACAAGGAAGAAACAGCAATGAACATTGACGGGTTGCTTGGTTAAAGTAGTTTGACTGTCGCTTAAAACATGTAGATATGTGTATACATACTGAGTTTGCACAATGAAGAAAGAGGGCTTGGAAAATCTGACACTCACCGGACAGAATGAAGGCAAGAGGAGTTAGCTAAGGAAAACAACGCATAACAGAACTTGAAAGCTTGAGTAAATGGCTGGCGGAGCAACGTTTAGGAAAGATAACAAAAAGACAAAATTAATTAAGAGCTACAAAAGACATGAAGTTGTAGTGAGCTATGATCATCAACGTCCTGAAGGGACATGGCTATTAGGTCTCATCGTTTTATTGTTGAAATAGCTAGATGTAACCTTAAGTTTTATTTTAATAGTTTCTTTTCTCGCCTATGAAAAACTCTTCCCGTTTCTTGCTTCCCTGTCGCCATCAATCCTCAAAAATTTAAATGCAACATCAGTAGCTTATGTCTTCTTGATATTTTTTTTTATTGTTTTTCTTCCTCACTGACGTTTTCTCATATTCTTCCACTTCCAGTAACCTCTTGTGTCTTAGTGGCTTTAACGCCTTGCTTGGAGTGAAATGATTTAAAAAAATATATCGGCTGGATTTGTATAATCTTCTCTTTCCAGCCTTGATAGAGTTCAAAAGTGTTTACGCGACCTTGTAGGTGGTGAATTATTTCCCATAGTGAAGCCCTTCAGACGAAACACCGCAAGTCTATCGCTATTTCTATGGAAAAAAGTTCTGATGAGCTACATTCCCTTGTACAACTAGTTCAGAGATTTAAGAGCTAAGAACCACTATGCCATATCCACAGGAGCGAACTATCCTCCTTACTTTCTTGTTTCACTGGAAAGAAAGACTTTATTCTGACAGATTCTACCCATGAGCAGCTGCATTGTGGGGAAGACTCCCAAGAGGATGCTTTCCTGAGCACAACAATCTTTACGTTATTTACATGCGGATTTAGGAGGCACGGTGGAATAACAGCGACTCGTATTGAGGAATTGGACAGCCGAGTTTGAATTCCAGTCGAGTTCATTAGATTCACTTCCGTGCTAATACCCTTGGGAAAGTTATGAATCCATCTCTTCCCTCCAGCTATGGGTAAATAGTAGAATGATTCCTATAACCTTGGTCAGAAACTGGTCTAAGAGAAGGAACACTTTGAATTCAAACCAGCCAAGAAATAGTTTGAATTCAATATTGTTTATATTTATAAGAACAAATGATGAGGACAATAGTCCGAATATAAATAGCGTAAATAATGCTAAATCTTCATTCCAGAAATTCAGACAAAAACTAATAATCCCGATGTCAGTAGAAAACAGGAGACCAAAAAGGCGCAATGAGTTTATCTGGATTTGCATTTGCTACGATTCTGCCGCCATTTTCTCATTCTATAACCGCCATGTTGAACTCTCATTACTTTATAAAATTGTCGATTTCCCCAACCTACTTCTTATTCTTATTCATTTTTATTCAGTGGAGTGGGGTTAATGAAGACACTCTGTACGCTTCTCCCGAGTCAAAATAGCTGTTAGATATATAAAACTTGATACATACATCGTATTTGTTTTAACAAGACGTGATATCG
>CAXIWW010000151.1:10000-20000 GCA_964036315.1 Acanthosepion esculentum | reverse complement strand
AATTCGTACTTATATACTTAAAAATTCTTTCTAAAAGGACTGTTTGGGTTAGAATACGTTATATTGAACTACAATTTTAAAATATTATTTTTACTTATAATTACTAATAGACTATATTTCTTTTTAAATCAAATAAATGTAATAGAATTACTTAAATTATTTAAAAATTATTACATATCAAATATAAGTATGTATATTACCAGCTCCCATTTTTTATTTTATTTTTAAATATTATTTAAGGAAAATTTTTGACAATATCGGCAAAGAATAGCTATTTTATTTCTTTGATTCAGTAAATTTTTATAAACTTAGTAATATATAGTTTCTCATGTATGCACAAAGGATATATATATACATATATGCACATACAATGTTAGGAAAATTAACGAAAAAAGTAGAAAACCTTTTCGTGTGATGTATCTGTGTGCACTAACGTATTAAATAATGTCAACAAAAAAAAAAAAAAGTGGACGGGACGAAGTAAGACTAAGTTCTCATCACTTTTGTTTCTCTGTCAAAACTAATGTTATCAACTTTCTTATTCTCCAAACCCTTAAATTTTATTTGCTTTTTTAATCAGCTTGGGATCATACTCCAGCTGCCAAGTCATTCTGCGTCAATTTGCAGCCGACTCAGAAAAAATTGACGTACGTTTGCGCATGTGCCGTGGTTCATTTGTTGTTTTTAGTTTGTTCTTTTTCTCTCCTTGTGTGAAAACATCTGTTCCAACAATTATAAGATAATGGTAGAACACTATAAGGCATCAACATGAAATTTCTAAAATCGTATATAATTACAGTAGTGATCTAATTTATTGGAGCCTTCTCGAATTTGTTTTTGTTTGTATGTTATGCTATAGCTATAAACTGTCAAATGCGTTAAAAAAGACATTAGTACTATCCAATTACATCATTGGCAAATTGAAAAGATAAGGCTTCTAAAATATTGATTTATGTATATGGTAAATAAAATTTTCGGTTTGGATGTGACCTTTTTCAAGAACTTGAACAAGTTAATGTCTTTTACGTTACTTTGTCTTTTACTCATCGATTTATGACACGGGAACAAAAAGTTACTATATTTCTTTATATATATATATATATATATATATATATATATATATAGTCTTAAAATGAAAAGAAATATAGTCTTAAAATGTGCTATAATTATGGGATAAAGTGCTCAATATCAGAGATAGAGCGTGTGTAAATATAAAAGTGAACATAGAAGTCAACACTTATAGGCGACAGTCTGTTTCATGCTAGATGCAATCGTCAGGCCACCCGGTTGATAACATTAGGTGGCCTGAAGATTGCATCTAGCATGAAACAGACAGTCGCCTATAAGTGTTGACTTCTATGTTCACTTTTATATATATATATATATATATATATATATATATATGAGGAGGCACGGTGGAGTAAGGGATGGCGACTAGGATTGAGGAATCGAATCCATTACATTCACTTACGTGCTAATACCCTTGGAAAAGGTATGAATCCTCTTCTTTCCCCAGCTATGGATAAATAGCAGGACAGTCTGGGTTCTATAGTCTTGGTTGGCAACTGGTCTAGGAGAAGGAAATCTGAATTCAAAATCTGCGGAAGGCTGTTTTGGGGACCTTGTGGCACGTGGACAAAGTATGTAGAAATTGTCCGAATTATCTGTATGTCCAAAAGCTTTCAGCTACTATTTTAGCTATTACCAAGGATAATTTTATTTTTACTTTTAACTGAATGTATGTATTTTTATCCAGAGTAGTAGGAATACTTATATTTACTAAAGACGGTCAGAACATTTTGGCCATGTGCACAACTGATGTCATTGAGCGTTGGCGTTTCCTTTTTTTTTATTATTATTAATAATTAACACTTACTACAGACTGTGTCCAGAATAAAAATAAATTATGAGAACACCAGAAAAATAAAATAAAAAACTTAACTGCATTACCTTGTCATTTATTTTTAACGAAACTTGTATAAAAAAGGACTGATGTCCAAATACACAATTGCATTTAAATTTTTGAAGATCAAAGTTAACTGGAAAGCATGGAATCGGAAGAGAGTTCCCCAAGCAAGAAGTGCGAGAAAAGAAACTGTTAGTATATAAGTTGCAGTTACATCTCGCCAATTCAACTATGAATTGATGAGACCTAGTTGGTAATCTAGTAGTGCGTTTAAATTCATAAAATCTCGGTACCATAGCGAAGAGTTCACCCGAAGAATTTTCATGAAGCAAAATATAGAAAAGGCACAGGGAAGCAATTTTACGGCTGTGGGAAAGTGACTCAGGCCGAGACCAATAATATTGCTGATTCTTTGGATTTTATCAAGAATCTATAAGCATATAGCAGGACAACTGGACCATATGTAGCAACAATATTCAAAGCATAGGTGAATGGAAGACATTTAGATATGTAATATAGCTTCTGGAGAGGAAAGTTGTCTAGCACGACACAATGAACCAACTTTCTTAGCAGTGGACCTAGTAATGGATTCAATATAGTCTTTCCACTTTATACTGGCTGAGAATATTAGTCCGAGAAGGTGCAATGATTCACTTCCCGGGAGGTTAGCATCAGCCATGCTGATGGAAGGCAGAATGGGGTCTCTAAGCTGATTAATAGAGAACGGTTTTGTTTTGGAGGCATTAAAATTATTTATTTGCGCAGTTATCAGACTGTAGGTCGTTTTGGTTTTTTTTTTACATCAGCCGCCAATTTACCCTTATCGAATTGATCAGATGTAAATGGTTGTGTCATCAGCATAGATACCAAGTTGAGAGCCGATGTCATCAAGAAGGTCGTTAATGAAAATTAAAAACAAAGTAGGACCAAGGATAGAGCCCGGGGGTGGGGGACACATACATTAGGACAAAAGGATCTAAACGAGTGACTGTCAAGACTAAATCACTATTTACATTATTTGGACTATTGTCCTCATCTTTGTTGCCATAATTATCACAATAATGTCGAACTGAACCCTTTATTTCACTCGCTGGGGTAGAATGTTCTAGTTCCACGTGCCATGTCTAATGGATGTCACTTATCAGTTATCACCTGTTAATTCACCTCTCCAAGTTCTCCATTGCCTTAACCAGGTATTGAACTCACAACTCTTTGGGTCCTGTCACTGGATCTAACCAACGCCTTTATCCACTGTGCCATATGTCCTTAAGGACGTTGAACTAGAACAGTCTACCCCAGCGAGCGAAATAAAGGGTTCAGTTCGACATTCCAGTCACCTGAAGAAGGTCGGAGAGTACAACGGCCGAAACGTTGTGATAAATATGGCAACAAAGATAAGGACAATGGTTAAGAGGGTGTAAGATCCTATGTCTGGCAACAGGACTCTGCACAATGTCACAGCAGCAGGAGAACACAGTCATGGCAGTCAGACAATTTCTGAGATCACATCACCCCTTACATCTGGCCACTTAACACCCTAGACTTCAACCCCCTTGATTATTATGTGGAGGCGCCTTTGAGCGAGAGATCAACAAAACTCCTTGTAACACCAAAGATCAACAGAAGGCAAGGATTATGGCAGCATTTACCAACGTAAACAAAGAAACCATCCAGAAGATTCCGAAGTCATCTCGAGGCCGTGGTTGAAACCAATATCGAATAAGTTTATTCTTTAGTATTTCAAGATATTTTTGTGTAATTTTGGTAAATTTATCTGTTAAAATGAGATGTCAGTGTTATTTATTATTTTTTTTTTTTGCGTAATTTAGACGACAATTTATCCATAGCACCCTGTATATCATGACACCTAACACGACCTCTTCTGCAGCATTTGGAAGGAAGAGGACATGCCCCAGGAAGTCAGAGATTCTACCATTGTTTTCATTTACAATAAGAAGTGCAGCAAACCAGACTGTGACAACTACTGGGATATTAAGATAGATAGATATGAAGAGAATTAGATAGATATCTCTTCGGTTTTTTGCTGGCAAGATCTTGGCGCGCGTCATCCCCAATCGCCTGATTTCCAGCGTCTCCGAGAACGTACCAGACGCCCAGTATGGTTTTCATCCAGGCTGATGACATGATCTTTCCAGTCTGTCATGTACAAGACAAGTGCAGAGATCAAAATCTGGATTTGTATGCAGTCTTCATCGACCTGAAAAAGGTCTTTGATACTGTCAACAATGTAGCCTTGCGGACATTGCTTCAGAAACTTGGCAGCCCAAATTTGTTACCCTCATCTATTTCATTCTCTCTCTCTCTATTCGTATATCTCTCATTCTCTTCATCTCTCTCATTCTCTTCATATCAATTTATCTATTTCTCTTCATGTCTGTCTATCGAGCATGAAATGTAAAGTTATTTGCACCTTTTTTTTCTTTTAATCAGTCTTCAGGCTTTCAAAGCATGCAACTATTCAAGTGTATCGACTAGAGTATATGCGAAAACAGCGAGGAATCATGGACACATACGTATCATATATATATATATATATATATATATATATATTCAGGGAATAGCATTTTCATCCTTTTCTTTATAGTTTATTTTATTTTCTATGTTTCATTCTTTTCAAGCCTTTTATTCAATCTTTACAAATCCATCATATTTCTGTTTTTATTTCATTTGCCATTTACCATATTTAGTCATTCCTGTTTTCAGTTTCTTTTTTTCTTAGCATTTATCTTTCTCTTTCTTCTGCTTTTTCCTATTTTCTTTTATTCCTTCTTTTCCTATTCATTTCTTCGATACATTTTTACTATTTTCTTTTTTTTTCTTAATACCTTTCCTCTTTCCTATCTACTTTCTTCATATTTTTCCTACTCTCATTCCGCCATTTTTCTTCTTTGTCGCTTTTCATCTGACTCCGCTTTGTCTTTTCCAGAATTTCTGCCCATTGTTCTTTTTCTTTAATTTCTTTTCGTCCTCCTTTCGTTGCCTTATCTCGTTTCTTGCTTGCTTGCTTTTCGTCCTCCTTTCTTTGCCTTATCTCGTTTCTTGCTTGCTTGCTTTTCGTCCTCCTTTATTTGCCTTATCTCGTTTCTTGCTTGCTTGCTTGCTTTTCGTCCTCCTTTCTTTGCCTTATCTCGTTTCTTGCTTGCTTGCTTTTCGTCCTCCTTTCTTTGCCTTATCTCGTTTCTTGCTTGCTTGCTTTTCGTCCTCCTTTCTTTGCCTTATCTCGTTTCTTGCTTGCTTGCTTTTCGTCCTCCTTTCTTTGCCTTATCTCGTTTCTTGCTTGCTTGCTTTTCGTCCTCCTTTCTTTGCCTTATCTCGTTTCTTGCTTGCTTGCTTTTCGTCCTCCTTTCTTTGCCTTATCTCGTTTCTTGCTTGCTTGCTTTTCGTCCTCCTTTATTTGCCTTATCTCGTTTCTTGCTTGCTTGCTTGCTTTTCGTCCTCCTTTATTTGCCTTATCTCGTTTCTTGCTTGCTTGCTTTTCGTCCTCCTTTCTTTGCCTTATCTCGTTTCTTGCTTGCTTGCTTTTCGTCCTCCTTTCTTTGCCTTATCTCGTTTCTTGCTTGCTTGCTTTTCGTCCTCCTTTCGTTGCCTTATCTCGTTTCTTGCTTGCTTGCTTTTCGTCCTCCTTTCTTTGCCTTATCTCGTTTCTTGCTTGCTTGCTTTTCGTCCTCCTTTCTTTGCCTTATCTCGTTTCTTGCTTGCTTGCTTTTCGTCCTCCTTTCTTTGCCTTATCTCGTTTCTTGCTTGCTTGCTTTTCGTCCTCCTTTCTTTGCCTTATCTCGTTTCTTGCTTGCTTGCTTTTCGTCCTCCTTTCTTTGCCTTATCTCGTTTCTTGCTTGCTTGCTTTTCGTCCTCCTTTCTTTGCCTTATCTCGTTTCTTGCTTGCTTGCTTTTCGTCCTCCTTTCTTTGCCTTATCTCGTTTCTTGCTTGCTTGCTTTTCGTCCTCCTTTCTTTGCCTTATCTCGTTTCTTGCTTGCTTGCTTTTCGTCCTCCTTTCTTTGCCTTATCTCGTTTCTTGCTTGCTTGCTTTTCGTCCTCCTTTCTTTGCCTTATCTCGTTTCTTGCTTGCTTGCTTTTCGTCCTCCTTTCTTTGCCTTATCTCGTTTCTTGCTTGCTTGCTTTTCGTCCTCCTTTCTTTGCCTTATCTCGTTTCTTGCTTGCTTGCTTTTCGTCCTCCTTTCTTTGCCTTATCTCGTTTCTTGCTTGCTTGCTTTTCGTCCTCCTTTCTTTGCCTTATCTCGTTTCTTGCTTGCTTGCTTTTCGTCCTCCTTTCTTTGCCTTATCTCGTTTCTTGCTTGCTTGCTTTTCGTCCTCCTTTCTTTGCCTTATCTCGTTTCTTGCTTGCTTGCTTTTCGTCCTCCTTTCTTTGCCTTATCTCGTTTCTTGCTTGCTTGCTTTTCGTCCTCCTTTCTTTGCCTTATCTCGTTTCTTGCTTGCTTGCTTTTCGTCCTCCTTTCTTTGCCTTATCTCGTTTCTTGCTTGCTTTTCTTTCATTAATTTCTAATTTTTGTCTCCTTCATTCCTTTGTAGTTTCATTCATTCATTTCTTTCCACCATCTTTCCATGTCTTTTTTGCCTTCTTCCTTCCGACGTCTTTTCATTATTTTCTAACGTCATTCATTCTCTTTCCTTTGTTCTTTCGTTTTCAAATCATGCAGACCGATTCTTTTGTAGGAATCCCCAAAAGTTCACTAAAATCAATGATACCCAATAAAAAAATGCCCAAGAAATAATAAAACATTAATCGCCAAAATCTATTTATTTTAAGAGGCATGATGTGAGAAGGGGTCCCCGCCCAGTTTGGTTTTATTTGCTATCAATCATTTATATATAATTGTTCAATTACCTACATACCAACACTTGTTATTTGATATCAAATAAAGTCTTATAGGATAAAAATCTCGATGAATTTATCGATAGGTAATCATAGGTCCAGTTTGCACAGAAAGTTAAAGAAGAGATAGATACTGATCCGGTTTGCATAGAGAGCCAAATAAAAGTTAGAGACGGGTCTAGTTTTCACGGGGAGTCAAATATAAGATAGTCACGTGTTCGATTTGCACTGTGTTAAAAAAAGACAGACTCGGGTTCGGTTTGCACATGGAGTCAAAAAAGATAGATACAGGTCCAATTTGACACTAGACTAAAAATCGTTGGAATATGTCTTGTGCGCACTAGAATAAAAAAAAGGTAGATAATGATTGGATTACATCCGGAATCTGCAACTGTTATTCGGTACTTGGCGCCTTTTGGTGGGCGTATTTCAGTAAGGGATACAGTCAGCGTATTGTAAGCCTCGCTGACAATGCAAACTATTAATCGAAACATGATACTTTTTACACCACAAGATTGAGTAATTCTTACGGAATGTCAGGCACAGTTCCTGTTTTTCAAATGTTGCATAACGATGGATCTGAAGCTGAAACAAAAAGTAATCATCGAGTAGTCGTCAAAGAAGGGCGTACTGCCTTCGACTTTTACAAAACACGGCAAGAGATGAGAGAAATAGTTTAAAGACCGTCAAATCAGCGTTGAAGACAAACTGCTTTGTAGAAAGCCATCGCTGACATTGTCTGAAAGAGGTTTTACAAAGCAAATTTAACTAGAATCTTCAAAACGTGGCACAGATACATCTCCATAGGTAATAATCTTTTTCATTAACATCAACCTGTAGAGGTTGTTCAGGAAATAATGTCCGATTTTAGAATGAACTTTTAGTGCTCTAATATCCTATCATTATATAGTAGTACAAAAATATATTACTCATTTCTAATGATTAAAGTATCCTCTTTGTTAATTTACTATCAATTTCTTTCAGAATTTGTAACTAAAAGCATTATAGACCCGTCGTCTTTAAACATAAAATAAAGAAAAGATGCTTTTACTATTTTTTTGCAGGAGTTCAAATTGTTCTACACATACATGTAGGTACCGCCATAGATTCGTTAAAATTGAACATGCACAATAAAAAAAAATTAAGTTTTATCATCAAAATCTATTATTAAGAGGAAAAAAATCAAATGATTCTTTGATTATTATATTTTTTAATTCTTTTCAGAACCTTCAGAATTTTGGTTAAAATTTTATTTACTATAATTTGTTGGTGGATAGCGGTTCGGATTGAAGAATCGGAGAGTCAAGTAAGAATTCCAGTCGAATCCATTACATTCACTTACGTGCTAATACCCTTGGGAAAGGTATGAATCCTCTTCTTCTCCACCCAGCTATGGGTAAATAGGAGGACAGACCGGGTTCTATAGCCTTGGATGGCAACTGGTCTACCGCAGAAAGAAATGGCAACCTACTGCGGGAAAAAAATCTGCCTCGTCAGTTATATATCGAAAGATACATGATCGCCTAAGAGCATGGCACATAACTGACTGATAATTTTTTGACCATAAATTAGTATAGAAAATGTTAGCGTCTTTTTTTTTGCAATGAAAAAACACATTGAGTTGGAAATTCTTGCAAAAATCAAATCATTATGGGATTTTAATGAAAGTTTTAAGATTTGTTCACAAATGAATTAAATTATTTTAGAAATGTTTCTTTATTAGAAAATCTTCGTAAAAACATCTGTTAAAATTTATTTTATTTAATGAAAGTTCGAGAAATTAATTTTTGTACAGCTTAACGTTTATATTAGTTATAAGCAGAAGTCGTTGAAGAATTAAGATCATCATTTTATTTTGTAAAAGAGGATCCCCAGTTATTGAAAAACTGTTGTAGTTGAAGAATTAAAATCACCAATTTATTTCGTAAAAGAGGATCCCCAGTTATCGAAAAACTGTTGTCGTTGAAGAATTAAAATCAATTTATTTCGTACAAGAGGATCCCCAGTTATCGAAAAACTGTTGTCGTTGAAGAATTAAAATCAATTTATTTCGTAAAAGAGGATCCCCAGTTATCTAAAAACTGTTGTCGTTGAAGAATTAAAATCAATTTATTTCGTAAAAGAGGATCCCCAGTTATCGAAAAACTGTTGTAGTTGAAGAATTAAAATCAATTTATTTTGTAAAAAAGGCATGATTCAGTGTTCTTCCAGCTATGTGTTAAATATCAGTGCAGACGGGTCTCTCTTGCCTTGAGGCGGCAACCAGTCCAGAAGAAGGGTAACTGTGAAATCTAAACCAACCTGAAGAGGGACAGGCTCCGTCAGATTATCTTGCAAAAGATACACCATCGCTGCTATGGCTGTATTATATTTATTACCTTTATCATCCAAATCACTTACGGGATTCATGGCGTGATAATTTATTTTCCTTCTGTGGTTCATGAAGTAATTTTCCATTCGTCTCAAAGGAGACATGGGTTAAAATACTCTCCTCAGGCTTGCATCTTGTTAGAAGCGAGAAAAGGCCGTATGGGAGGATATAAAATATCTCACATAAATTTGGATAACAGCAGGCTAAAAGGAGGCAAAAACTGAAACAATCCTCCTTGGGCAGTCTTGAAGAAAGCGATAGAAAACTTTTTCTACAGAAGGTCTACGGAAGTATTAAGAAAATTAGAACTTCTCTTTATACAGTCTGTCTATTATGTTCTTAGATTTTGAAGACCTTCTCTTCTCTATATGATAGAAATATCAGGCCAAATTCAAATGAAAGCAAATTTATTTTTGTGTCACTTTATACAGGCTGTCTATAAAGTCCTCAAGATTTTGAAAACCTTCTCTTCTAAGATAGAAATATCAAGCCAAATGCAAATGAAAGGAAATTTATTCTTTTGTCGCTTTATACAGGCTGTTTATATTGTCCTTACATTTTGAAGACCTTCTCTTCTCTTGAAGATAGAAATATCAAGCCAAATGCCTATGAAAGCAAATATATTGTCGTGTCTCTTCATACAGGCTGTCTATAATGTCCTCGGATTTTGAAGACGTTTTCTCCTTTATAAGATAAAAATATCCTTGAAAACGAATGTAACAACAGTCAAAAGTACTTAATAGACAGAACTTGCATATATATATATATATATATATATATATATATATATATATAATACATAGCCTGAAGATTGAGATCAAGCATGAAACAGTCTGTGTCGCCACATGGTGTTGACCCCAGTGTCCACTA
>CAXIWW010000150.1:0-76859 GCA_964036315.1 Acanthosepion esculentum | reverse complement strand
ACAGAAAGAAGTTAGTAGAACGAGAAAGAGAAACAGGGGAATAGAAAGAAGAAGAAGAAGAAGAAGAAGAAGAAGAAGAAGAAGAAGAAGAAGAAGAAGAAGAAGAAGAAGAAGAAGAAGGTAACTGAAAATGAAGAACGAAATATGAAATAAGATGAGGAGATAAGGAAAGAAAAGAAGATCGAAGAAAAAGAGAGGGAGAAAAAGAAAGGCAAAACAAGTAGAAGAGAATGAGGGGGAAGAAAACGTAGACGCAGAATAAGTGAAGAAGAAAAGAAGAAGAAGGTAAGTGGCAATAGAGAACGAAATATGGTCTAAGAAGGATAATTGAGAAGGAAAAAAATCCACATTCGAAAGAATAGTAACACAAGAGACGAGGTAGAAAGAAGATGAGAATGAAATCGCGGTAATAAATGGGAAATCTGGAGGAATAAGAAAGACAAAAGAAAGAAGAAAAGAAGGATGACGAAGTGGAAGAAGAAGAAGAAGAAGAAGAAGAAGAAGAAGAAGAAGAAGAAGAAGAAGAAAAGAAGAAGAAGAAAAAAGAAGACAGAAGAAGAAGAAGAAGAAAAGAAGAAGAATAAAAAGAAGACGAAGAAAAAGAAAAGAAGAAGAAGAAAAAGAAGATATGTTCAATGAAAAATTGGACAAAATTGGGAAGACAGAAAAAAGTGAAAAGAGCCAGGGATGATATGGCGATTTCCTAAACGTATCTTAGATGTGGCACAAGGCAGAATTTATGAAGCATCCAGTGAGGATCGATCTCATTACTCAGTGATAACTGATCTAGAAGGACCAGCTTGTAAACATTATACCGCGTCGAAGTGCCCAAAAGATTTTTTAAGCGAAGTTTAGATATGGCACAAGGCCGAATGTAGGGGGCACCGAGTAAGGATCAAACTCACTATTCAGTTGTAATTGATCTAACGAGACAAACTTGTTAATCATGACACCATTTCCAAATGCCCAAATGATATTCTAAGCGTAGCTTAGATGTGGCAAAATGTCAAATGTATAGGCCACACAGTGAGGATCGAACACACCATGAAGTCGTAATTATTAGGGACATATTTGGTACGCATTATACAGCATTGAAGTCTCCGTAAGACGTGGTGCAAGGGCATAAGTATGGCGCACCAGGAAGAAGAAGAAGAAGAGGAAGAAGAAGAAGAAGATGAAGAAGAAAAAAGGTAAAGGTGAATGTAAATAAAAATAAACATAATTAATAGAATTAGATAGATAGATAGATAGATAGATAGATAGATAGATAGAAAAAGAAGGAAAGAAAAAACGACAGAGAAAAAGAAAGAAAGAAAGAAAGAAAAACGACAGAAATAATGAAAAAGAGAAAGAAAAGGAAGAAAAGAAAATAGATAGATAGATAGATAGATAGATAGAAGGAAAAAAGAGCAAAAGAAATAAAGAAAGAAAGAGGCAAAAATGAAAGAAAGAAAGAATGAACGAAAGAAAGAAAGAAAGAAAGAAAGAAGGAGCAAAAGAAATATATAAAGAACGACAGAAATAAAGAATGAACGAAAGAAAGAATGAAATAAAGATTGACAGATAGATAGATAGATAGAAAGAAAAAAGCAAAAGAAATAAAGAACAAGGCTAAAATGAAAGAAAGAAAGAATGAACGAAAGAAATAATGAATGAAATAACAAAAGGAAAAATAAAGAAGGACAGAAATGAATAAAAAACGAAAGTAAAAAAGAAAGACAGAAAGAGAAAGAGAGAGAAAGAAAGACAGAAGGAAAGAAGGAGTAAAAGGGAAATGAAAGCACACAATAAGAAAAATAAAAGAGAAAAAAAGTCACATTTCTATTAAAAAGGAGAGTAGTAGAAAGGAAAAAAAAAGGCGTGGATGAAAAAGAACGCTCAAAACAAAGAAGGAAGCAAAAATGTCGGAAAGGATATCAAAACGAGGCGGATTAAAGGCGCGAAAGAATGAAAAGGCAAAAAAGGAAAAAGAAAAAATATAATAAGGAATTGATTTTTTTTTTTAAATAATTAAAAGACCTGAAAGAACATGGACAATACAGAGAAAGAAAAAACAGCTAATCATAAAATGTTCTTTAAAAAAAGAAACAGATCAAAAAAAGTGTTAAGAAGAAGAAAAAAAGACCGCTTCACAGTTGTTCTCTGCTTATAAAGCCTTCTTGTGTGTCAGACATTTTTTTAAAGATAATGATGATGGATTTTAAATCATTGTGCAGAAAAATGATGCATTTTCACATTACGTTACCGATCTTGCCGCTGTGACTTACATCTTCTGACGTTTTCATTCTATATTTTGGATAGAAGTTATTCCCTTGTTCAAATTTAAATTTAATTGAAATCTGGACAAAGATTCAGTGGTGGTAGTGTGTGTGTGTGTATGTGTGCAAAACTAGTTTGATCTGACCCCTTTGATATGTATTTGATGCAATACTTGATTGAATGAATTGATGAGCAGATTTCAACACTGATATGACCGATGAATTGTCACAGTAAATATGCATTGTAAGACACTACCCTGAGACAGGTCGAAAATGGAGTACCGTTGTCATATTTTGCTAGGAGCTGCGCAGACATCACTTTCCGGTTTTAATAGAGATCAAAAGCCTCTCCGAGAACTTGTTGGAGAGGAATTCTTTTCCACAATACAATTTCTCTGTCACAGGCGAGAAGTAACAAGTTTATTATTGCACTGTCTCTACTACGATGGAAAGTTCTGGGACGAAATTCCTCTCCTGGTTCAACTAGGTCTGACCTACACTGCAAGGACGCACTATAAAACTTACATAGTAAAAAAAAAAACACCTATATTCCCTCTGTATAACATTAGTGAGAAGTAAGTTCCACTTACACAGCGTCTTCCCGCAAACCTCTGGCCTATAAAACACCCAAGAGGGTGTTTCCCCGATCACGACAATCTTAACCTGTTCAAGTTTAGAGTGAGCCGCTATCTTCCTCTGCTATCCATATGAGCTACACCTTAACGTAAAACTCTACCACGACTGGCCCTAGGGCCTTGAATAAGGGGAACCTGACTCACAAACCGATTAGGAAAAAAAAAAATTGAACGATTGAAAACGTGCATAAATAATTTATTGAACTCAACATAAAAGTGACGAAGAACGTGAAAATTCTCAATTGCTGGTATTTTCTGAAGAGTGGGCGCAGCGATTGCTGGAGGCTCTGTCTATAAAAATGTGGATGCTGAAAATAGCATCAATCAGCTAAATAACTATGCGTATATATATATATATATATATATATATATATATATATATATATATATATATATATATATATATATATATATACAGGGCTGTTCGATAAAATGAACACACCTGATTTTTTTACTAAATGTTCTGTTCTCCGATGAAACGAAAGTTGAGCTAAATTCAAAGGATAAGCGATCTAAAATCCTAAGAAGAAGCTTTGAAAGCTCTTTGAATTTAGCCGTAATTACTGTCAATCATCCGTTCAGTATAATGTTCTGGGGATGCTTTTCTTTTCATGGAACTGGTTTCTTAAAACCTATTGAAAAGACCCTCAGGAGAGAGCAGTGCAAGAGAATTTTAGAGTCTCGTCTGCTCCATTTGATGAGAAGCAGGTGAGTGTTATGACATGGCTGCCCCAATCTCCTGGCCTCAACCGAATAGAAAACTTATGGAGCATTATAAAGTACAGGCTCTCGAGAAAGCAGTTGAGCAACAAAGAAGATTTGATTGTGAATTTCATATCCGAATGAAATTCAACGCTTGGAGATGAGATTTGCCAGAACCTAATCAAGTCAATGCGAAAAAGGGTTGAAAAGGTTATTCAAAATAAAGGAGGACCCATAGATTATTAAATATTTCGAACTATATTACCTATTATAAATAAATTATACCTCTATTATTCTTTATCTAAAGCTGTTCGGTTATGTTTCTATTGATTACTAGTTGCTGGAAATAAGTGAGTCACTTTTTTGCGCAGAGTTTTTCCCTAAATCTCATTTATATCCAAAATTATAATTATCAATAGAATACCTTAGGGTGAGTAAACTTTTTTACTAGGTAGTCGGGAAGAGGTCTTTATATTAGTACGATTGACCCCAAAACAGTAGGCGAAAACATTTTTAAGTAAAAAAAAATCAGGTGAGTCACTTTTATCGAACAGCAGTGTATATGGTGGAAATCCACTCGTGATCGATTAAGACCATCTCTTAAATATTAAAATTTTCTTAATTTTCTCGCATTTTAAGTATCATCAGTTTGTCGCCGATGACATCTTAAATGGCTTTACGGACGTGCAGGAATCTTGAAGTTCTTCCCCATATTGCTGTCATGTCAGTTTTCCTAGTGCAGCGTTTCTTTCTGGAAGCTGGCTGTGGGAAGTGACGTGCTTGTCCGCTGGCCGAGCGACCTATTTTATGGCATATATGTGATCATCACGGATGTCATATTGGTAGTTAGAATCATCATGCCTCTGGGTAGATTGCGTTTGTAAAGTAAAAGCGGTCACATCGATCACTTCAATACGGATCTCTCATATATTTATAAAGCGACACAGTTTATGACAGATTGTACACGTACTATCATCGGGGATGTCATCTTGGTAGATCTGCATGTGGCTGTATATATATCTCTCTCTCTATTTATATATATATGTATATGTAAATGTATATGTATATATATATATGTGTAAATATGTATATTATCGCTCTCGCGTCGAACTCGACGTATGAGGGTCAGACAGATCAGTTCCCAGAAACTGAAAGCCCGACAGCCACACAGGATTTGATTATAGTGGTGAAGGCCTTATGCAGGGACGGATACAGGGACCTGGTGCAACGGATGCCACAAGGTCCCCAAACGACCCTCCGCAGGTTTTGAATTCAGAGTTGTCCTTCTCCTAGATCAGTTGCCATCCAAGACTATAGAACCCAGTCTGTCCTGCTATTTACCCATAGTTGGAGGGAGAAGAAGAGGATTCACACCTTTCCCAAGGGTATTAGCACGTAAGTGAATGTAATGGAATCGACTGGGATTCGAACTAGGCTCTCCGATTCCTCAATCCAAGCCGTTATCTAGCGTATTGTTTTTACAAATGTAAACAAATGCCAATCAGCCAAAGTGCTCCATTCATTTTACTGAAGAGCTTTGCATTAGTGCAGGTGGCTGCTGTTTATAGAAATAGCTTATCACTCAACTGTGCTCAATTGAAATGCATTTTCAAGAGCTAAATTATGTCATTCACAGAAGATAGATAGATAGATATATAGATAAATAGATAGATAGATAAATACATGGATAGATAGATATATGTAGCAGGTGTGACAGAAAATTGTTCAATACTTAGATTACTTTTTCAATCCTTGTATCTGAGAAATAATTAAAGCTATCTTACTGGAATTTTCCGTGGTATTCATATCACTCTTGGACTCTACGTAGAGCAATAAGAATGTATAATAAGCCCTCAATCGTAACAGAGGATTCATGATGAAATCAATCATAAACGAAAATAACATGTTCATCATTAATTAATCATAGTTAAGGATCGGAACTTATGAAGGATTCAAATAAATTTCATATATATATATATATATATATATATATATATATATATATATATATATATATATATATATATATATATTATTCTTATGGTCCAGGTTAGGACCAAGGAAGAACAACACGAACACGAGAGTAGAAATAACGAAGATATAATAATACAAGATGTGGAAGGTGTTAGTATGACTGTCAGTCAAGTTTGGAGTGAACAACTATCGGCTCGACTCGATTCGTCCCTCTCTCTTGAGAGGTGTAGTATACTTAGTGTTAGGAAGAGTTCATTCTGTAGTTATAGGTTAGGACCCATAACATATATATATATATATATATTCTTTACGGATCATTTTCCAAGTTATTCAAGATGATCTTCGCCCTTTCTAACTTTCTTTCCTGGAGTAACAATTATTTGCCTCACATTTTTCACGTAATATTTCTTTTTCAAATATTTTTTTTCACTACACTTTGGACTCTATAGCTAACACTTCTCCCTCACGTGCCAAATGTCTTATGGATTGAGTCGAATCTTTTTCTAATTGATCTCTTTAGCTCTAAGTTGAAATGATAAAAACTTTTGCTGTTGTGACCCCCGTCATCCAATTTTCCTCGCTGCTCTTCCCTATCTTTACACACTCACCGTTCGTGAATAGACTTTGAAGTTGGGAGCTAGAATATGAATGTTGGTACAATTACTGAAAGCCTGAATCATCTTTTTTCGTCCTACAATGGCTCAATTGGGAAGACATAAAGCGGCTGACACAAAACGATTTTAATCCGTTCTCTTTCTAGCTGAACAACTCAAATGATCTTTCAGGAATTCTTTCGACAAATGGTGTCAAGATTGCCAAATGCCTTGTCTGAAAATCTGGAAAAAAGAAACTCAATTAGTTTAGCGTTTCTTTCAGATATTAAACATTTTATGGGATGAGCAATTAGGCTGTTATACGATTTGGATAATTTTGCTGTTACACCTGATATATATTATTAAAATATAATTTAGTTCAATAAAATGGCGAAGTAATGCGCTGCACAAAAAGTGTCGAATTACAAAGCTAAGTTGGGGTAATTATTTTGCTTGGAATAAGCAGATCAATAGTGAAAGCAAATACTCTCGTAGGCTAACTCGCTTGTCTGAATTTAGTCGGTAGATATGTTTGTAGACAGATATAATGGCATTGCGATCGATAGATAACTACTTTCGTAATATATATATATATAAATATATGTATGTGTATATATATATATATGCATATATATATATATATATATATATATATATATATATATATATATATATATAGATAGATAGATAGATAGATAGATAGATAGATAGATAAGTTTTGAACAATAAGAAATATTGAGAAATTAACAAATTAACTCGCTTGTCTGAATTTAGTTGGTGGATATGTTTGTAGACAGATATAATGGCATTGCGATCGATAGATAACTACTTTCGTAATATATATATATATATATATATATATATATATATATATATATATATATATTTAAAGATATTTTTGAAGGTACAAAATTACTAGACATATTATTTTTTTCCCTCCTCCTACACATTTCCTTTTATTGTACATTTTCTGTGTTTTTAATTTAAATTAAATCTCCCGTTGTAAGCCTGATGCGCGGGAGCGAAACCGGTTGCTTCGCCCGTTTTTAATATGTCTAGTAATATCAAGCTTCATACGTCCATTGCTGTGATATATATATATATATATATATATATATATATATATATATATATATATATATATATATTATAAATTAATAGATTTAAAATATGGTTTTACCGCTACACAGTGATAACCATGTTTCAGAAATGGAAGCTAAAGCCCCTGAATTTAATTTTGTTATTAAACCAAAGTCATTAGTTCCATTTCCTCATCAAGCGAATTTTGGAGTAACTTACTTTTTAAAATTTACGGTTGTTAACGGCACAGGAAAGATTCATAGTTTGAGGGTTTCCAAGGTTACCGATAAATCCATTCATCTAGACAAGGTGTGGTAGAGGGTTCAAAATTTAAATTTACATAGAGCACTATTGTGTAAAAATAAAAATATCTATAAGAACACCGGATTTTATATCTTACTGTTCTTTCCTTTTTATTTATATATACATATATATATATATATATATATATATATATATATATATATATATATATATATAGATAGATAGATAGATAGATAGATAGATAAGTTTTGAACAACGAAAAATATTGAGATATTAAAAATTAAAATTTTCAGACACACTTGCCTATATATTAATATTTTTTGCTTTATTTTTTTCAATTAGTTCCCTTGATTACTTCGAGCCAGCATGCGCATCATCAGGAGAAGAAATGTCAGTTGTTAGTAGCAGGGAACTACAAGAATGAATGAATGTCTGAAGAAAATGAACTTCATTTGAAGTTTTCATTTGTTTTGTTTTTTTGTTGATTTTGGTCAGTCCTTGTGTTGGTCAAACGGGGTCTTTTAAGTTTTTTTGTTTTTTTTAAGATTGAGGCTGGACAGATACAAGCTACTCTGAGTTCCGTTGGTCATTTTGACATTTTTTTGTTGTTGCCAGGAACGGGGCGTGTCTTTGTTAAGTGTATGTTATCATGTAGTTCTTCGGGAGTGTGTATGATATGTGTAAGTGTATATATTAGTATTAGGTGTGCATATAAGTGTGAGAGACCTCAACACCTCCGCAAGCATGTCTGTCTTGTGTGGGTGAGAAATGTGGATAGGGCTTGATTTACAGGGTTATATATTAATTCTATATATATTGTTAAATTATTGATTAAGCCTGTCTGGATGGAGAGTTTTCAGGCGCAAATTCCATATGTACATATATATTTATATCTATCTATCTATCTATCTATCTATCTATCTATCTCTCTCTCTCTCTCTATATATATATATATATATGTATATATATATATATATATATATATATATATATATATATATATATATACACACATACATATATATATATATATATATATATATATATATATATATATATCGGGGGTGGAGAGAGATTTAAATTATATATGAAGATGCGAGCATTGCCTCATTATCTAGCGATGTCACACGTTGGGTATTATGGCATAGGTAAGGACTTACTATTTAAATATTTTTATTGTCGGTTTTTGTTTTTCTTTACCTTTTTGTTGTTGTTTCTGTTTGTTTCTCTTGTTTTTGTTTTTGTTTTTTTTTTAAATATTTTTCCGTTTATACATACTTGATGAGCTTACGTAACTGGATGGTGGAACAGAGTTTAGGAGAAATGACGAAAAGACAACATTTATGAAGAGCTACAACGGACAGGAAATTGTGGAGAGCCAAGATCCTCAGCGTTCTGAAGTGACACGTCACAATGAAAAAAAGAAGAATGCGCTTGAGTAAATGGGTGTGCGGAACAAGGTTTAGCAGAAAGAACAAAAAGACAACATTTATTAAGAGCTACACAGGACAGGAAATTGTGGAGAGCCATGATCGCCATCGTCCTGAAAGAAGATGGTACATAGAAGAAGAAAAGTGTGCTTGAGAAATTGGATGGCGGACCAGAGTTTAGAAGAAATAACGAGAAGACAACATTCATTAAGAGCTACAAATAACAGGAAATTGTGGAGAGCCATGATCGGCAACGTTCTGAAGGCACAAAATAGAGTAAATGGATAGTAGAACAGATTTTAAGAGAAATAACAGAAAGAAAACGTTTATTAAGAGTTATAAGGGACAGGATGTTGTGGAGAGACATGATCGCCTCCGTCCTGAGGGATCACAGCTTATAAAGAAGAAGAAGTCGCAAAACAGTACAATACAAAATTCAATATTTATTTATCCATAATGTTGAACGTGTTAAATATATTAAACATTTTAACAAGAAAAATCTCAACTTTAAAAATTCCTGCAAAATATTGTTATTTTAACATGGAACAATCTTTCATGACATGTCGCTAATTTCTATTTAGATACACTGTAATTCTGTTCAATTTTTCTACTTGTAATTGTTCACCTATATTGCATATGACCCGTTATTTTAAAATAAAATGCATGTGTTATATAAAGACTAGCTTATGAAAATTGAGATATACACCCTTGTGCAATTTAATGGAAACAAAACGAAAATTTCGTTACTATTTATTTTTTCGTATTTTTCCAGCGAAACATGACCCAGTTCACATGTTAATACTTCTTATGTCCATTCCACTAAGTCGATCATTGCAGACTGACAGATTCTCGACTGGATTTCAAACAGAAGAGTTTCCGATCCAGTCGAAAGTACTTTGATTTTCTGACTGTTAAGGCTTGTCACTGTGTTCGTGAAGCGTTACAATATTCGTACGCTTCCTTGGAGTAACGTCCATAGCAGACAGTGGCCGTAGAACAACTAATGGACAGTCGAGACAATAGTGTCTGAACGTGATAAAAATCCGCTGTAATCACGGATGACGCAATATTTTTCAAGGCCAAACAAATTTCATCATACACCCCCGAAAAAATAGAAATCGATTACACACTGTAACTACGGAAGGGTCTAAAACTGGCTGTATGGTGAAAGAAAGGAAACTAAAGCGGTTGTTTCAATTAATTTGCACAAGGGTGTAGTAAAGTATCGGGCCCCCTTATCATAGATTGGGGTGGCGTATCATAGATTCGGGAGTAGGCCCGAAACCCTTGGATCGAACCTGGTGTGCGACCGATATAACTGCACCCCTATCTCCCCAGGGTATATTTTTCATAGAGGTGGATTCGTAACTAGTCTATGACGACTCAGGTTTACCGGCCATGTACCTGTTTTTTTTAATATTATACAAGTAAGAGAAACGTTTCCATTTTTTTTTTTACAATGGTGGTCACAATTTACAATGCCCGGGGATAACTCGAGGCAGACGGTTACTTTAGGGGGTCATTTTTTGTATAGGTTAAGGTGTTGACCATTTTCACCATAGTCTATGAATATAGAATACAGCGCAGTACGTAATCTGTTCAATGAAAGAAAGTTAAAGATTAACACTCACGGGGTCAGAAACTCTACTGAATCTGACTATATCGCCAATACCACTAGCAGCAGCTGTTCCGTAATTCTTCAGTCTTCGATATCAAAGGTTGGCTGTGAATATTCGGTGAAAAAAACATGGCCGCCTTTATACACGTCGCATGGAATATTTTGAGCCTTCTGATTGGTGAACTATAAAATGTGTCAGCTCATTTAGGTGGCCTCACTTACACAAAAGGTACCCAAAAACTCCAACAGAAGGGGATAAGGATAATCCATATCCTTGAATAGGTTAAAATTGTAGTGATTGGGGAAACATCCTGCTGGAAGTTGATTCCAAAGGGCAGTGGTTTGCGGAAAGAAGCTACCCGAGTTGAATTTCTCACCGATTGAATATGAAAAGAATATCTGTGTATGTGGCATATTGTGTTCTTGCCATGTTGGTTTGCCCTGGCGGGACCAGGGTATGTAGTTCGTCCGAGATGTTTCCATCGAAGTAGCGCTAAAGCAGCGAGAGGATTGCCATATTCCGACTGTGCGAGAGTGTTTAAGAATGGAGAATTAGTCGTCACCAACAAGATCTCAGAGACGCTTCTGGTACACATCGGACTGATAACAGCCAATCTATTTTTCTTGTAAAATCTGCTTTATTTATTTCACCCTACGCAAGGCGAAGTGCCACTAGTACACAATGTGTTACGGAGAGTGAAAATAACAGACAAGATTGGATATAGTGGGGATTGAGAAAGGAATAGAAAGAAAGGGGATCAAGGTATCAGAAGATGACGATTGACGTTACATTTAAATATTTAAAGATTGTAGTTATCAAGGACACAAGTTAGAGGAAGGGAGAAAGACTGTCGGGGAGTGTGAGAGAAGAATCTATTGGAGTAGAAGAGGCTGTTATATTTAACTGTATCAACAATAAAAAGGTGAGACCTATGCGCCAACCTAGTAGCACGTTTATATTCATGCAGTCGGGGCATCACCAAAAAAAAATATCTCGTCAGAGCAGTTACCATGAAAATATTTGTAGAGGGAAGCCACATCACGTCTCCGGGTAAGTGAAAAATTTAAGCATTTTTTTTCTTAAAAGTTATAACATACTGAAATAAATTTATTTAGTCCAGTGTAAGAACAAAATGAAGATTTCCAAAGTATGTCGAATTACAAACTAAAGTATGGACAATTATTTTGATTCAAATTACACCTAAAAGAAGTCAAGGCAATAAACGGATCCATGGTGAAATCAATACGTTATTAGGCTGATTTGTTTGTCTGGATTGGTAGCTACGTTTATACAGAGATCTAAATGCATTGCGATCGATAGATACATAGCTTCGTAAAGAATCTGGAACAAAGAGAAACAAGATCTGTATAAAATTCTCCTGTCAAAAGTAATGTTAATCCATTTCATGAGATAATTCCTCAGCGAATTAACCGAGATTCTGATGGCGCCGTAGTCAGTATTCATTTACGTCCTTCCGAATATAGGACGGTTGATGTGAAATGCATAATTAAATTAAACATGTGGACCAAAACGCCGTAGTTGGTGTTGGTTTCATGCCTTTAAAGAATATGCCCTTGCGTATGCGGTAGACAAAATCTCAACCGGAATACGGTATATAATATATAGCTTTTCATTTTATGAAATGATAACAAGAACAGCAACTTTTTCGCAAGTCAGGCTTAATTCCATAACTAAGCGGAGGGTATTTTAGTGTTTCGCAAGTTGGGGTATATGGACAACTAGTTAGCAGATTAAAATGGGTGGGTGTGCAACGTTGTATTCTAAGAATGTTGGGAACGGGGAATGATATCTATCTATCTATCTATCTATCTATCTATGTCTCTCTCTCTCTCTCTTTACATATATATATATATATATATATATATATATATATATATATATATATATATATATATATATGGTATATCAGTATTGCACATATAATAAGCTAAACAGGTATCTTTTTTAACGCGCCACACTGAACACGGCTGGTTTGTCACAGGTGACTAGTTTACAGAATAAAGTCAGAGCTGAAGACAATTTAGAAAATAGCTATGCAATACATAAAATATCTTCGTAAATACGACAATATTTTTTTACAAATTGCTGGCTTGGCTCATAATGGGTCTGTAAAGATATCTTGTAAAAGAGCACTGATATCTGTCTATATATACACACACACATACACACACACACATAAACACACAGACATATATATATATATACATACATACATACACACACAGACACACACACACACACACACACACACACACACACACACATATATATATATATATATATATACGGGGTGGAAGTTTGAGTTTGTAAACAGTGACTATTACCACAATGGGCTACGTTAATAAAAACACCGATCAAAATAAAAAATAAATATATAAATATATAAGATAAAAATTAAAAATAAAATTAAATAAAAACAAGCAAACTAATTTGACACAAATAAATAAATAAACAAATAAACGACTTCCGGTAAAATAACCGGACTACCCAAAATGCACCACTGACCCGTATATATAAATAGCCGAGAAAAATAACAGCACTTGTGGCCTGACGATTGCATCTAGCATGAAACAGACTGTCGCCTGTAAGTGTTGACTTCTATGTTCACTTTTATATATACACACGCTCTATCTTTGATATTGAGCACTTTATCCCATAAATATAGCACACTTTAAGACTATATTTCTTCATATATATATATATATATATATATATATATATATATATTGGGTATTTAGGTAGTAGTCCTTCTTTCAAGCAAGTTTCGTTAAATATGACAGCCAAGGTCCTTTGATTAAGCTTTTTATATAATTTCACATGTGAGCTTATAATTCTTTCTTTTCAGTAGATAAATTATATAAAAACTGACTGAATGTTATATTTTTCCGAGCTCCTTAAACTAATATTTAATGAAAGTTGCTCACACACACACACACACACACACACACACACACACACACACACACACACACACACACACATATATATATATATATTTTCCACAGACAGACTGTTCCGCTGTATCACAGTTATTCAATGTGGCTAGACGTCCGATAGTTTTTTTCTTTTTAATCAAGTTCACGCCAAGCAAGTCATTAAAGCAACTGAGACACAAGGGTTACAGGGCGTGGTGGAATTAGAAAACAGAAACACCCATAAGGTGAGAGTACGAAAGAAGAGTAATCAGGAGGAAAGCAGATAGCGTTTGACATTGCATTTAATTTTTTGAAGTATAAATTTGACTGGATTCATGGAGCCGGAAGTTGTTTTCCACAAGCGAGAAGTGCGAGAAAAGAAACTCTTAGTATAGAATTTACTCTGACTTCTATCCACCAAAACTATAAATTGGTGAGAACACGTCACCAGTCTTGTACCGCGGTTATATCCATAAAGTCTAGGCAATATTACGAAGGGTTCACCTGTAATAGCCACCCGGAGGAAACTATACGGCGGTGGAAAGAGACTGAGCGCGTGCCGCCAGATCATCACCAGTGATATTCTTGATGATTATTTGGATTTTATCAAGGATCTCTAGTTGTATAGTAGAAGGACTGGGGAATTGTGGCGGCTCTATTCTAAGCATGGTCGTATGGTCGACTTATAGGTATGTAAGATAGAATCTGGTGTGAAAAAAATGTCTAGCACGAAACAAGGAAACCAACTTTACAGCAAACACACACAGACAGACATATATATATATATATATAAATTCTTTCAGATTGAGCGTATATGTAAAGGAAGAAAATTAAAAAGGCAAAAGGAAAAATTTACTTTACCAATGCGTTTCGTCCTCTATCTATCTATCTATCTATCTATCTGTCTGTCTGTCTATCTATCTATCTATCTATCTATTCATAATTTCTCACGTTTGATCTATCTATCTATCTATCTATCTATCTATCTATCTATCTATTCATACTTTCTCTCGTTTGATCTATCTATCTATCTATCTATCTCAGTATCTCTCTATCTATCTATCAATCTATCTATATATATATCTATCTATCTACGCTGAGTATACATATATCCTAATATGTTCGATACCGAGCTTCTATCAATGGTTTGTCCATTCATTCAATGATTCCTTCGCTCTTTCATTCTTTTTTTCTATTTATTTTTCTAACTCTTCTTTCATGTTCATTATTGAACATTTTTCTTCTTTCTTAGTTTACATTTTAGTTTTATCTTTTTGATTACGTCTATTCATATCCATCTCTTCATAATAGCTCTCACTCAATCTATCTATCTATCTATCTATCTATCTATCTATCTATCTATCTATCTATCTATCTATTGATTCATAATCTCTCTCATTTGATCTATCTATCTATCTATCTATCTATCTATCTATCTATCTATCTATCTATCTATCTAATTTTAATGTATATATGTATATATATATATATATATATATATATATATATATATATATATATTATCACTTTAAACTTTACCTCGATAGGCATATGTGTCAGTGTATTCATACTTAACTATTATACACACACATACACACACACATACACACACACACACACACACACACATATATATATATATATATATATATATATATATATATGCCTTTTATCATTGTACATTCAGGATTTCTTTTATCTATATTATTTACTCAACTGTATTTTAGATTTCTAATAATTTTTTACTTAAATTTCTGATCCAAAACCAGTCTTTCCTCTTTTAGATTCAAGCAAAAGTACTTTTGCAAAAAACCCAAGTTACTTGACTCGTCGAGACACGTATGTATGACTTCTTATAATTTTTCCCAAAATCAAAAACTTCTATTTTCTATATTTGAAGTCAAAGTTTTACTTCTATTTGTTACTCTTATGAGATTTGGAGACGTCTTTACTTTAGTCGTCTCATCAACTAAAGAATTCGTATTTCAATTATTGTCATGAGTTTCAAACCTGCGGAAGGAGCAACATTTCGTTGGGGTCAAGAGACAGCACACATAGAAGATGTGGAAGAAATTGTGTCAGATCTATCTATCTATCTATCTATCTATCTATCTATCTATCTATCTATCTATCTATCTCTAGTTATCTAGCTAGGTAACGAGCCATTCTGTTCATTTTCTATCTATCTATCTATCTATATATCTATCTATCTAACACAGTCTCTTCATATCTATCTATGACAGTATGCATGTATCTATCTATCTATCTATCTATCTATCTCATTCTGTTCATTTTCTATCTATCTATCTATCAGAGCCTGTTAATATCTATCTATCTATCTATCTATCTATCTATCTATCTATCTATCTATCTATTCGTATCTATCTGTCTGTTCGTATCTATCTATCTCATTCTGTTCGTATCTATCTATATATCTATCTATCTCAGTCTGTTCGTATCTATCTACCTATCTATCTCAGTCTGTTCGTATCTATCTATCTATCTATCTATCTATATATATATATATATATATATATATATATATATATATATCTCAGTCTGTTCGTATCTATCTATCTATCCATCTATCTATTTGTCTATCTCAGTCTGTTCGTATTTATCTATCTATCTATCTATCTATCTATCTATCTATCTATCTATCTATCTAACACAGTCTCTTCATATCTATCTATGACAGTATGCATCTATCTATCTATCTATCTATCTATCTATCTATCTCATTCTGTTCATTTTCTATCTATCTATCTATCTATCTATCTATCTATCTATCTATCTATCTATCTATCTAGTATGGGTCCTTACCTATAACTACAGAATGAACTCTTCCTAACACTATGTATAATACGCCTCGCAAGAGAGAGGGACGAATCGAGTCGAGCCGATAGTATTTCACTCCAAACCAGACTGACAGTCATACTAACACCTTCCACATCTTGTATTATTATTCCGTGTACATATCTTCGTTATTTCTACTCTTGTGTTCCTGTTGTTCTTCCTTGGTCCTAACCTGGACCATAACACTATCTATCTATCTATCTATCTATCTATCTATCTATCTATCTATCTATCTATCTATCTATCTATCTATCCTATCTTGTGTTTTTATTTCACAATCTTATTCCCTTCATTTACAACTGAGTTAACGCGCTGCTCTTGGGCCGTAATTGATTATTACGTTTGATCATGAGCTATACATATATATATATATATATATATATATATATATATATATATATATATATATATATATATATACACATACACACACACACACACACACACACACACACACATATATATATATATATATATTAATTCGTCGGACATTAAATGGATTCCAAGTTATCATCGCACAGCACTTTTCTACCTTAAAATAACAAAATATAATATTTGTTTAATGTCTGAGGAGGACTCATGAGAGACGAATGTTTAGCACCAACTTCATAAGAAAAATATCCAAATGTTGGACAATTCCTTTCTTTATTTTCACGAGAAATTAAAGCAAATATTCGAACAACTCATCATCAGACAAATTAGACATTTAGGCATATTGTCTGCTATATTTAATAATAATTATAATATATATATATATATATATATATATATATATATATATATATATATATATATATATATATCAATTATTGCCATGAATTTCGAAACTGTGGCAACCGGTAACTTTCAGTTGGGATAAATGCCCGCAAACTAGTATCAACTGATACCATTTTTCTGTTAAGAGTGTTCCGGATGTTTTCCTTCCTTTTAGCTGAAAACAAGAACGCCATCATCCAAAGATAAAACCATGTCGTGCCCAATACAAATCGAACAAAATGTCTGTCCTAAAATAAAAAAACAAACAACAACTTGGAAACCATTTAATGCCTGACAAATATATACCTTCATTCTAAGCTATGCCATTTTTATACATTCAACTTATAACTATTTATCACATGCTGGGGGAAAATAAAAAAAATATGAGAGCTTAAAATAATATATAACATGCTTGTAAATCCTAAGCAAAACTGTATTTAATTGTAAAGTAATCACCCCAGATATTTAATCTACATCATTCCAAATATGATTTTAAAGTGGAAGAGATTTTTTATAAGAAAAGGGAAAGCGGTGGTACTTAGCAAGTTTTCTTTGCAGTTTATAATAGATAAGTACGACCTGATTTGGTTGTTATATCTGTACGTTTCTTAAGACTGCTTAGTTTTATGAAATGGGTAGGTTAGTGAATATCTTCAGAACAGTCTTCTACATGGGATTCACTTCTAGCTGTTGATTACTTACTACCCGCTGCTGGCGAATCTTGTACGCTGTTCTTATTTCCAACCTTCGTTTTGGTCATTCTTATTCAGTTAACTTCTCCAAGGTTACAACATTTATATTCTTACTGGCCCCTTAATTAAGTACACGGTAAGAAATGTTCTTTGATACAAATAACTAATCACTCAATGCCGGGGTAGCATTTAATGGCTATCTTAGGTTGTTACATAAACTCGTTCTTTTTTTCGGATGTTCCGCGAATGATCTCGAAAAATAACCTTTCGTAGTATCTTTCGATTCTTTGTTACTCTGATCTTCCTGTGAATCTCTTGTGTAAAGTTATTCAAATTTTATTTCAGATTAGATTTTCCTTTGAGATGGACTGCCAAGAAGACAAGAATACGCATGTTCGATATCTTCTTCTCTTTTTCTTTTAATCGTGGTCACAACGCTGCCAAAAGCTGCTGCAGACATTCGTGTTGTATGCGGCCAATGCTAAGCCGTATGTTAAACAAATGAACAGACTGAAAGAGCCGATTCATCTGAAAAAGTATGACAGGCGACACACATGACAATGCTAGCGTCCACATCACACTCATGACCCCAAACATGCAGTTAAGAAGCTCAGTTGCTAAATTCTGCCACACCCAGTATATTCTCCTGATTTAGCCCTTTCCGACTACCACCTTTTTCGATCGTTTTCAAATAATTTGAGAGGTGTTTCGTTCGACAACGATGTGGAGCTTAAAACGTGGTTTTATGAATTTTTTTAGTCGAAACCTAGCGATTTCTATCGTCAAGGCATTGAAGAGGTAGTGTATTGTTTGCAGGCGGTCGTCAACAATAAAAGCGATAACATTGCTGAATGTGTCACCAGAACTATTAATAAATAAGAAGTATTAAAATAAATTATAGAAAACAAAAAAATTTATGTAACAACCTCATATATCGTAGAAAATTATTGGAAATATTAATATGAGTCTTGTTGCATTTAAAAATGGATGAAATATATATATTGTTTTTAATTTGTGTCCTTCCCATTAAGAAATAATATACTGGTGGTATTTTAAACAGTGTAAATAATTACATTACGTCATCTCATAAATATAGGCAGATATAGAAGAAGGCCGGAGCGTACAACGGTCTAAACGTCGTGAATATGGCAACGAAGATGAGTACAACAGTGCGAACAATGTAAGTAGTGTAAATAATTACAATACTTCATCTTAGAGATATAGACAGATATAGAAGAAGGCCGGAGCGTACAACGGTCTAAACGTCGTGAATATGGCAACGAAGATGAGGACAACAGGCCGAACAATGTAAATAGCGTATATAATTACAATACCTCATCTCAGAAATATAGACAGATATAGAAGAAGGCCGGAGAGTACAACGGTCTAAACGTCGAGAATATGGCAACGAAGATGAGGACAACAGTCCGAACAATGTAAATAGTGTAAATAATTAGAATACCACATCTCAGAAATATAGACAGATATAGAAGAAGGCCGGAGCGTACAACGGTCTAAACGTCGTGAATATGGCAACGAAGATGAGGACAACTGTCCGAACAATGTAAATAGTGTAAATAATTACAATACCTCATCTCAGAAATATAGACAGATATAGAAGAAGGCCGGAGTTGTGAACGGTCTAAACGTCGTGAATATGGCAACGAAGATGAGTACAACAGTCCGAACAATGTAAATAGTGTAAATAATTACAATACCACATCTCAGAAATATCGGGAGATATAGAAGAAGGCCGGAGTGTACAACGGTCTAAACGTTGTGAATATGGCAACGAAGATGAGGACAACAGTTCCACCAATGTAAATAGTGTAAATAATTACAATATGTCATCTCAGAAATATCGACACATATTCCTGCGAATTATCTTGAAGAATAATCTTTCATGGTGTCATTCTATTCTTTTAACCCTGCTCTTCCTGTGAACCTGTTGTGTAAAGTTATTGAAATTTTATTTCAGATTAGATCTCCCTTTGAGTTGGACTGCCAAGTAGACAATAATAAGCATATTCGATATCTTTTTCTCTCTTGATATAATCGAGGTCCCAACACCGGAGATATTTGTGCTGTTTATGGTGATGAAATGTTTTAGAACAACTAAACGGTCAATGTTAACGTTTTTTAATGATTGGTCAATTCGTATTTGTATGGCTTACCAATCTTTTACGTGTTATTCAAATCCAGGCAATATTTTTTCAGATTGATATAATAATGCTTTAATGATACAAGTCATACTTATTAACCCACAGATGGGGGGAAGAGAGGGACGATTGCGTCTAACATGAAACAACCTGTTGCCTCTGAATGTTGACGTCAATGTTCACTTTTATATTTATAATTTCATATGTTCTATCTCTGATATTAAGCACTATATCCCATAAATATAGCACACCCTAAAACTATATTTATTCACACACACACACACACACACACACACATATATATATATATATATATATATATATATATATATATATATATATATATATATATATATATATATATATATATATATATGAATGTATTAGAGAAAATCATAGAGAATTGTGGTTTAAAACAGTAAAATCGACCTTGTTAACTGAAACACTCCTCTGTGGTTCATTCGGTAAAATCACGTCAGGCTATATGACGGTTCCCTATAGGGTACAGGTTCGATTCCGACAGGAGGACGCATATTTTCTATGAAGATTTTTCGGATATATATATATATATATATTATGATTATTTGGATCACAATACTTTCATTTTCACGAATATTTTCCGTACATTACAATTAAATAAAGCAAGAAATGCACTATAACATTGAAAATCACTTTTATTTCTCAACAGTTTTTCATCTCTTTCTGTAAAACTAAAAGTGATTCCTACTGTTAAAGTGCATTTCTTGCCTTATTTGATTGTAATATAAAGAAAAATATTCGTGAATATGAAAGGGTTATGATCAAAATAAGCAAACATGATATATGTAACATATTCAATCAGATATGCCTAAAAGATAATATGCTGCCTAAATCCACACAATATATATATACATAATTAACATAAGTAAAAGGTTTGTCACTTAGCTGATTGATGTTACCATCAGCATCCCGACTCCAAAGTTCCAGAGGAAAACCTGTCCATCGACACGTCACGGATTATCAGCCCCTGACGGCTTATACTTCCTTTTTATATGCACGTATCATTTTTTTCATGGTGTGTTGGTATGCACGCCCGAGCGCATGTGCGTTTCGGTCGCGTGCACCCCTGCGCCCGTCTGGGCGGGTATGAGTGCGTGTAGGGTGTCCTGGTTATTTGCTCTTTCCGTCATTTGCCCCCCCCCCCCGCCAGTTTACACGCACTCCTTAGTTTATATCGATTAACGGTCAAACAGTAATTGTGCAATTGGAACATATTACCAAGAAGGAATTTGAAGACAGCAGAACATAATGAGAAATACGGTGTTGAGAGAAAGGAAGGGAAGAAATCTCCACAAGAACGGCGATATAAGATCATATGAATATTTGTTTTCATTTTGAATGCCTCATATATATATATATATATATATATATATATATATATATATATATATATAATATTTTATTTATATATTTTATAAAAATCAGATTAACGAAAATTATAAAAAGGATGAATGCAGAATTAATAACGTTATAAAAAAATACATAGCACCAGTTGATAATAGCAAAAAAATAAGATTAATTATTTATTATAAAAAATTTCAAACTTTTAACCTTATAGTTAAAAATAACAATTCACCTCCTAGAACAAAATTAAATAAAGCAAATATTATTTACGAATTCAAATGCCCATTAAGGAATTGTATTCCTCACGAAACAACTTCCGTAAATAAATATATAGGCCACACTACAAATTCATTAACACGCAGACTAACTCTACACCTTTCTAACAATAGCTCAATTAGATCTCTTTTAAATATTCATGGAGACCTACCGGACATTATTCGGAATATACTTTTCGACAACACTAATATAATAGCATCATCCACATGCAAAATAGGCTAAAAATAATGGAAGCCTTATTAATAAAAACAAACAAACCAACACTTAATAATATTAACTTTGAACATGGACATATTATCTTGAGCGTGTTTTGAAACAAAAAATGAAACATTTTATAAAACATACATATAACAAACTATTTCTAATTCTAACAGTTGAAATATAATCCTTATAAATGGGTAAATGTATAGCGGAAAGCATTCGGATAAAAAGAACATTCGGACAGTTTTTATATAATTTACATCTGAAAAGAAAAACATTATTAGATCGCACGGGAAATTATATAAAAAACTAAATAAAAAGCACCTTGTCAGTTAATGAAATGTGCATGAAAGAAGGATTGCTGCCTAAATACACAAATATATATATATATATATATATATATATATATATATATATATATATATATATATATATATATATAAAATTGATCTCTACATGGTACTGGTCATTTGATAAACATCCTGGGGATTAGTAGCAGTTTCTTGAAACTTGTAACTGAACTGCTAAATTAGATGTAAATTTAAATTATTTCTGTTCATCTTAGCCAGTCCCGCTTTATAGGACACATAAACACAGTAATTACTTTTTTTGAATCATTTCACTCCAAGGAAGGCAATAATGCCACTAAGATGCAAGTGGGTGCTGACAGTGAAACTGAATGATAAGTCTTTTGAAGGAACTGGAAACACAATCCTAAACAGAAAACAAGAGATAAACCTCTACTCCTGTTAAAAGATCGGGGTGGAGTGTAAACCGGACGATTAATATATACATACACACACACACACACACACACACACACACACACACACACACACACACACACACACACATATATATATATATATATATATATATATATATATATATATATATATTAACACATTTTCTTTAATGTTTTTACGTTCTTTTTATAGATACAAATATTTAAGTAAAGTCTCTGTTTATAATAAATAGTATAATAAGCATAAAAATGCCTTAAAATAATTGTCAGACTTTGTCTATTTCATAATATGTCACGTCATTTGTTTACGTTTGGATACGCATCGAGCAGATATGAATGTATGAGAGAAAATCATAGAGAAATGTGGTTTAAAACAGTAAAATCGACCTTGTTAACCGAAACACTCCTCTGTGGTTCAATCGGTAAAATCACGTCAGGCTATATGACGGTTCCGTATAGGGTACAGATTCGTATAGATACAGACACATATTTTGTCTGAAAATTTCTCGGACATTCAGGCCGGTAAATGTTGTTTAATGCTGCTTATTTTAAACAGAGCATTTACTTAAATGTTTGTATCTATAAAAAGAACGTATAAACATAAAAAAAAAATTCTTAAAATAATTGTCGGACTTTGTTCATTTCATATTTATATATATATATATATATATATATATATATATATGAAGAAATATAGTCTTAAAGTGTGCTATATTTATGGGATAAAGTGCTCAATATCAGAGATAGAGCGTGTGTAAATATGAAATTGAACATAGAAGTCAACACTTAGAGGCGACAGTCTGTTTCATGCTAGTGCAATCGTCAGGCAAAGTGCAACCGTCAAGTTCCCTGAAGATTGCACTAGCATAAAACAGACTGTCGCCTCTAAGTGTTGACTTCTATGTTCACTTTTATATTTTATATATATATATATATATATATATATATATATATATATATATATATATATATATATATATATATATACAGGAAAAATTAGCTACCTTGGTTGAAAAAATAACTAAAATATATGCCTTTCTTGCAATTATACTATTGGGTTAACTCTTAATTTTCGAAAACGCTACTCAGAAAAAATTAATACAAAGAATTATAAATTTTCAAAATTAAAACAAAATTCTGACTTGATCGATTTGAACAAGAACTTTAGCATTGCGACATCGCACGCTCCAAATCATATACACAACTGTCTATAAATAGCATAATTTAACAAAAACATCTTTCGGTCTACACATATTTTGTCTTAGTGTTTGCCTATTTAGAGGAAAATTGCGGCCTGAGGATGACAATTTGAAATTGTCGAAAGTACTTGGCATGTGTCTTCCACCTGACAACACCTCGAATATAAGGATGTCATTGTAAGGAATTGATAGTAAATTAATGTCTCATTAAGTCTAGTTAAAGTGATTTCGCCATTAATCACACTGACATTGCTATTTAATTCTTTGCATAAATTGTTTGTTTTTAATATAAAACATAACCTGCACACTCTAATATATATATATATATATATATATATATATATATATATATGTCATCCACAGTCAGACTGTTTCGCTGTTTCACAGCTCATCAGTGTGGATAGACGTTCGGTTGCCTCTAGTTAGGATCGAAACCCGACTGAATTTGCGTCAGTCGGAACTTTTCCCATTAAGCCGTCCGCGCACGGCAGAGATGAAGGTGAATTTTAGCGTGTTTACTTTTAGATTTAGATAAACACACAGTGACTGACAGTGACTCAATTCTGCCGAAGAGTCGTGCAATATTAGCTTAAATAGTCACTGTTTACAAATTCACACCTCAAACCAGAGAGCTCAATATATATATATATATATATATATATATATATATGTGTGTGTGTGTGTGTGTGTCTGTGTGTGTGTGTGTGTTGTGTGTGTGTGTGTGTGTGTGTGCAAATATATTGATAAAATAGGAAAGAACTGTTAAATTGATGAACCGAAGTTCTTTAGTATTTTTGTTTTTACTTTTTAAAAATAAGTACTCGATACAAAAGTAGAGCCTAGATTATAATACTTTTTTTTTAAATATATGATTTCATCGCCACACTGGAATTACCCGATTTCCCAAACAGAAGCTAAATGCTTACAATTCAATTATAGAATTAAATTAAATTAAAGTACCTAGTTGTGTTTCATTTTTAAGCGAATATTAATTTCTATGGATATGGAGAAAATCAATCATATTAACAAAGGGCGGTAGGGTTATTGATTTTCACTGACAACTACTGTATCAACATATTAGTTACTTTCGAAAAGAGGTTAAGTAAAGGTAGGGGTGCCTTTGTTCAAACGAATGATGACATCCGTTCAACGCATGTCATCTAGTCTTTTTCAACGACAGAAAGTGATTTCGGCACATTTGTTTTGTCGTAAATCTGTTCTTGTATACATAAACATATTTTTCTGAAAGGGTTGTTTGTATATGTATACGTCGTATTGAACTACAATTTGTTTTTTGTTAAAGGTTTTTTAGCTTATAATAGGGTTGTGTGTTTAAACCTATTGCTTTAATTGAACTTGTACATAGACTTTGGAATCTTGATATTTTATGCTAATTATTTAAGTCGAATATTTGTTGGTGTCGGCAAAAAAACGTTATCTCATGTCTTTGATTTAATAAATTTTCGTTTTTTAGAAAGTTAATAATTTTTATTTTTTCATATATATATATATATATATATATATATATATATATATATATATATATATATATATATAAGGTGTATCAAAAATACTTTTATAAACACTGCCGGCTGTTTCCTGACAACACCAAAACAAGGTAAAATGTCCCCATAAGCATATGTTCAAAAAGCTATCAAAACATCAACTCATTGCAAATGTTCAAAATGTCCTCCAGTTGCCTTTACACACGCATGTACCCGTCGGATGATTGACTGGCGGACACTTTCAAATAATCCCACACGTTGTCGAATGGTTTCGCAATTCGCCATGATACGGTTATGAAGCGTCTCTGCATCATTATGCCAGCTGCATAAACCAATTATTTTAGGTGGCTCCGGGAGAAAAAAATCTAAAGGACTGAGAACGGAGGAACGTGCAGACCATGGAACCGGTACTACCCTGACTATCCATTTTTCATGACAGATGTCAGCTAATGCACCGTGAACAATGTGAATAAAATGTGCTGGAGCTTAAATACGTGCGTTTTTGTATTAGCAATGTACATCCCGCGTATTGGAAATAAAGCCCCCACTGTAGACAGTTCCTGTAAGACGTGCTGGGAGAACATATGTAACTAACAGACAGTAACCTACAATTCCAGCCCGCATATTAATCGTAAACTGGTGCGGTTGTCTAGCCAGTATCATACCATTGGGATTGCGATCCGACCACAAATGTTGGTTGTGTAAATTTGTTATTCCATCTTTTCCAAATGTTGCCTCATCCGTAAACAAGACTAAAGAGAAAAATAATAACGGATCGGCATTTTGTGCAATAAAACATCGTTTTATTTTGTTAACTCTTATTTTTTTTCTTTGAAAGTATAATTCCATTATTGAAAATTCTTCAGATTTGGAAAATTGGGCCTGCAAAGAACATAACAATAATTTAAAAAAAACGGTATGCCAGAAGAACTTTTTTTTCTCCCTTGAAACCGGCTATTTTCACTCCTCGGGAATGTTTATGGTTTTAAAATCCCTGTGATTAGAATTTCTAATAAAACCTAAACATGTGACGAAAGTGAATGTATACATGACTTGTAATTTATTAAAAAGAATAATAAAATAATAACAATACAGACTAATAATGAAATAATAATAATAAAAGCTAAACATGTGACGAAAGTGAATTTATTAATGGCTTGTAATTCATTAAGAAGAGAGGAAATTAAAAGAAAAACAATTCGGTTTTTGTTTGAAATATGGTAAGAAGAAAGGAAAACCTAGTAGGACACGACATGAGAGAAGCCATATTAAAGATGGACACAGTAAAAATGGAATCCTGGATTTGGGAAGTAATACCTCTTTTATACAAGTTTAATTAAAGACAAATGTCAAGGTATTGCGCTTAAGATTCCTATTTAAAATCTCTTGTTGTTTTAATGAAACTTGTCTAAAAGAGGGGTTGCTATCCAAATATACAATTATTAAATTACATAGTTCTGCAGCCAACATGGAATGTTCGACTACAAAAGTTAAAAAAACGCTTGTTTTCTAGATATATACAAAAGATCCGAACAATTATGCACACCTTATGTCAAGAAAAGAAATTAAACAAAATTATGTAAAAAAGAAAAAAAAAACAAACATGTCAAGAAAAGAATAAAACAAAATTATCTCAAGAAAAGAAAAACAAACTTATGTTAAAAAAGGAAGAAAAAAATATGTCAAGAAAAGAAAAAAACAAACGTATGTCAAGAATAGAAAAATACAAACTTGTGTCAAGAAAAGAAAAAAAAACATATGTCAAGAAAAGTAAAAACCAAACATATGTCAAGAAAAAAAAAAAACTTATGTCAAGAAAAGAAAAAAGCAAACTTATGTCAAGAAAAGAAAAAAACAACCTTATGTAAAGAAAAGAAAAAGACGAACTTATGTCAAGAAAAGAAAAAACAAATTTATGTCAATAAAAATGAAACAACGTAAACCGACACAAAAAAAACTGAATAAAAAGCTAAAACGCATTACCTCGTGAATCGGCTTTCATTAAACTGGTATAAAAGAGGGATTTATGTCAAACAAACACACACGCACACACACACACACACACACACACACACACACCTGTATATATATATATATATATATATATATATATATATATATATATATATATATATATATGGAAAATAAAGTAAAATCTATATTTTTAATAAAAATACGCATTACAAACAAACAGCTTTGCGGTTTCTCTACTCTTTTTATAATATAAAGTTTTCTCTCGTTGGAACAAAGATAACCTTTCCTCTATATATACATACATACATACATACATACATACATACATACATATATATATATATATATATATATATATATATATAATGGACTCTCCCGTCATTCTCGACGTATGAGTGTCTTTCAGTTCAGTTTGTATTCTTATGTTTCGTATGAGACTTCAATCCATCCTGCTCGGGATTTGCAATCTAATCCACACGAAGGGCATACTGAAGGGTTGACCGTCAGATTGGCTGATGTATTAACCCGAGATTTAGTGTTAATTCTTAATACTCTCTCAGATGGTTGAGACGATTCTTTCCAAAGTTAGTTATACCTCGGTAGCAGGTGTTTCTCCGGTTTGCTCGGTTTTCAACAATAATTTCGAATTCATCTATCGGGTTGTTTGCAGAATTTAAATTGTGTTTGAGTTTGTCCTTGTAGTGTAACCAAGGACGGCTTAGGTGACGCTTACCATGAAAAAGTGGCTATACATGAAGATTTTCGGCATCCGATCATCACTCAGAAAGGATTCGATACCACTGACGCCACAATTAATGAAAAGATCATAGTTTGAGATTTTGGGTATAACCACAACGGATGCCCTTTAAGGAGAACAACGGTTCAACCTTGAACCACAGAACGCAATTTCGGTAAAACAGTCTGTAGTTCCGAGCACTTTCGGTTATACCTTTAAGCATTATCAAGGATGATTTAATGAATCGCTTTTTAGTTGGATGTATGGCCTAAAAATAAGATCGTTCTATACACTCTGTGTCCAGAAATGAAAACACTTGTTTGAACGGATTAATCACAGTAACTTATCTGTCGCCTTTAGTGAAACATGTATAAATGAGAGATTGCTGCCTAAATACACACTATATATATATATAACAAAGACTAAAAATTGTATACATAAAACAGTTGAAACATAACTTGAAAAAAAATAAACTATGAAAACTCCACAAATATAGTTAAATGCCAGTAATTGATAACAGAAGGCATTGGTTTACCAACGGTTTCCCATATCTAACACTTCTCGTTTTTACTCTCGCGTGGTCATGTGTGATGTCATGGGGCGCTGTGTGATTTTCACTTCTAGCGGCTCGTATGCACGAGTTTTCTCGTTACTTGGAAATCTTCCATGCAACCCCCCCAGAAAAAAACAGACTATCATTGTTGCTGTGTCCGTGTATTGTTTAATTTATTGTAATGTACTTGTCATCTCTGATGATGGCTTATGTAAGCCGAAAGCTTAGATAGGATTAAAAAGATATGTATCAATATTTTGATAATGTCGATTTTTACGCTGAGGGAATACGGAAGCTTGTGCACAGATGGGAAAAGTGTGTGACAGTGCTGGGAGACTACGTTGAGAAAAAAAGTAAGCTTCTATCTGTATTAGAAGTCCTTATACCGAAAAATTCAACTTATTTATTGAATGACCCTCGTATATATATATATATATATATATATATATATATATATATATACATATATATATATATATATATATATATATATATATATATATATATATATATATATGGACTTTTGCAAGACAATGATTTTATTGAAACAACGTATCTATAAAAAAACAAACGCAATGTCGTTATCAGCTGTAAGAATTCAGGAACCTTATTGAACATTTTATGTTTCAAGAGAATAATTGCACCTGTAGAAATAGTGTTTCTATTGTCTTGACGGATTCAACTGTTTTCATTTTATTTCTTCATGTATTTGTTGTGTACGTTGGCTTGGGAGTGTAGAGATTCTGTTAGGAAAACTGATATTGGGAAAAAATGTCCACATTGGAGGAAAGGCGTCGTGTAAAACAACAGTTTACCGATTGTTTTTTCCTTCATACATATTGATTTTTCCTACAGGTTAATTATATTTTACATATATATATATATATATATATATGATTACAGATATTATGCCTGCTAATTTTTAATTATATAGATATATATATATATATATATATATATATAAAGTGAAGAAATATAGTTTTATAGTTTTAAGGTGTGCTATATTTATGGGATAAAGTGCTCTATATCAGAGATAAAGCGTATGTTGATATAAATATAAAAGTGAACATTGAATTCAACAGACAGGCGCGACAGACTGTTTCCTAATAAACGCAATCACGTGGCCTGATCATTGCGTTTAGCATCAGTCTGCCGTCTCTGAGTGCTTTATATATATATATATATATATATATATATATATATATATATATATATATATATACAACAACACACACACACAAACACCCAATGCACACACACACACACAAATATATATATATATATATATATATATATATATATATATATTTAACGAAGGAATCATATATATCTTACGTAGCGAAAGAATCATATTTTTTAAAAAAATAATTATAATTATAATTTAGCCTCTACTTTTGTATTGAGGACTGTTTTTTTTTAAATAAAAACAAAAATACTAAAGAACTTCGGATTATTTACCTAACGTGTTCTTTCCTATTTTCTATATATTTGCACAGGCACACACATAAACACACGCACACACACACATAAACACACATACATAAACACACACACACACACATAAGAAGAGGCACAAATATCTTTCACATATAAGTCCCAGAAATACCTCCCGTTAGGAGGTATATGTGGGAGATATTTCTGCCGCACTCTGTATATTGATATGTAATAATTTAATTACTGTTGATTCAATCAATGTCGAAACAATTCTTTTTTATCCTTTTAAACAGCGTTTGTTTCACTTTACTACGTTTTTCATTCGAGTGGCTGTTTTCGACATTTTTAGTTGAAATATTGTTAAACCAATTAGTAGAGTGATTTAAATACTTAACGGCTCACGTATGTAGAAACAGTTAATGGTAGTACATACGTAGCTTAATGCTCTTCTTTGCGCATGTGTACGCTGATGTGTGCGTATCTGTTCAGTTTTTCGGCAGATGTGCGCATATGGCCGCGTGCCTGAACAGATCTAACTCGTGCATCGCTTTGGTTTTGGATTTAGACGCGCGACCTGCGCCTTCGCCAACACAACGGATGCCCTTTAAGGAGAACAACGATTCGACCTTGAACGACAGAACGCAATTTCGGTAAATCTTGCTCGAATGTGGCTTCTTACAAATAACCTGTTTATAGTTCAGAAATTACGATGTTTATTCTTGTGTCGTACGCGTTACGCTAACTTAGATTTATTTGCATCATAATGGCGTCTCTTCATCTCGCGCATCTGCTTATCTCTCTCTCCCTCTTTCTCCCTTTCCCTCTTTTTCTATAAAGAGTTGGCGATATAAAGGCAAGCTACCGTTATAATTATGTACCGAGGGGAAACGCTGAAAATGTGGGGAGGGTAAATTTTAAAGGTTCCGACGGTCGGCGTGTCTATAACAGACGTTTACGTTTATATTTCCACCCACCCGCAAGAGCTAGATATATAATACCATCAATAAGAATATTACTTTAAATCAGAGGAAGGCGTTTTCAAGGTCGAAGCGCGCTACATAGAATTTTTAGATTTTCTCATATTCAAATTTTGCATTTTGGAAACGCACTCCTTTCGGGGCCATGTTGCTGGTCTAAACTCCGTTTTGAAATAGTTCATCTCGCTGTGGAGATATGATAAGTAAACCAGTTTGTCTATCAACACAACTGATTTCGAAACTTGCTTTCGGCTGAAAGAAAATAAACTTAGTCCATCGGAAGTGTTTGCTAGTTAACGTCCTATTATCAGGATAGCCATTTCATATGTATCATGGATTCTTTCTTTCTTTCTTTTTTTTCTTTTTTTTTTCTTTCTTTCTTTCTTTCTTAATTTCTTTCTTTCTTTCTTTTTTTCTTTCTTTCTTTCTTTTCGTTTATAATTTTTTTTTCTTTCTTTTTTTCTTTCTTTCTTTCTTTTCTTTCTTTATTGTCTTTTATTCTTTTTTCTTTCTTTCTTTTTTCTTTCTTTCTTACTTTCTTTTTTTCATTCATTCTACTTCCGTTTGGTTGTTATTGATCTTTCCATCTATCTCAGTCCGTTCTGTATCTATCGATTTTAGCCGCTTCATATCTATCTATCTATCTATCTATCTATCTATCTATCTATCTATCTATCTCTTTCACTCGCTTAGTAACTATCTATGTCTCTATCAATCAATCAGTCTATCTATCTATCTATCTATCTATCTATCTAACGCTGTCTGTCCATATCTATCTATCTATCTATCTATTTCCTTCTGTTCATATCTATCTTTTTCAGTCTGTTCATATCTATCTATCTACGTATATATATATATATATATATATATATATATATATATATATATATATATATGTGTGTGTGTGTGTGTGTTTCCGTCAGGTTGTTCTGACGAGATGCTACTGGTATCATGCCAGTACTACCTGTTGAATAGTCCGGCTAATCGGCGACGAAGCCGGTTCTCTAAACAGGTTTACCTGGTGAGGAGAGTGGCTAGAAACCCTGCAGGACAATAACAAGACCTGTCAAATGACAGATGCACCACTTTTAGAAGTCAACGACCGTCCTGCAATCCCTGCAAGAGGCCATAGAAATATTTTGGCTGGTATCTAGACTCGCGGTTAGCCCACTGGGGGTGGGTCCTCCCAAGCCTTCTGGCATTCTCCTTACAGAAGGAAACTCTGATAGAAATCCTGCCTCATATCTATTATTATATCTAGACATCTTGCAACTGTTTGTCTCTAAAGAATGTGGTTTTGTAGTGAGGGTCGATGCAGTGATATGCAAGCTTCAAAACACGCCCTGACAACTTGCTAATTTTAGTTGTTTTTTTGGTTTTTTTTAATCCAAGTCCGATGACGATGGCGATACAGTTGCACGTACAGTGCTGACGGGCTGGAAGTGCGTAGCTGTTGACCTGCAAATTTGGCGGACTCTGGGTAGATAGATGTAAACTCGCTAGCTCACTTTCATTGAGACGAAGGTGGCTTTCGGTTCTTCCAGGGTTGTGTGCGTAGCCCTTTTAAGGAGAGAACTGCTCACCAGAAGACTGCTGGAAGGATCTAGAAAAGGTGACCCCAAAATTGCCTGTCTCTTTCATCTGTCCAGTATAGCGCGGCTTGCGGACAAAAATGACAATGAAACTAAGAATAAAGCTGAAACTATCTTGTTGGAACGGTACGGATTCTCATAGATAATCCTTTGGGGTTTGCTCTTCAACACAGAACAACTCTGGTGTCTAGGGAGCTAGAGAGATATTCTATAGATGTAGCTTTTCTCTCGGAAACTCGTTTAGCTAGTGATCGTCAAATTCAAAAGGTTCTGAAAGGTAAACTGCGCCGAAGAGGATGGAATAGCTGGTGTGGGTTTTGCCGTGCGTAGCCCACTTGTACCACATGTGCCACTACTTGCTGAGCTTCCTAAAGGTGTCAATGAACGTTTAATGACCTTTAGCCTACGTCACGATACGATACAATCATTACTGCCAACAATACACAGTACAGACTTTTTAAAGGCTCAGTTCTATGCGTCCTTAAGAAGTATACTCTATATGATTCCAAAAGATGACAAGGTTGTCCTCCTCGGTGACTTCAACGCCCGAGTTGGTCCGGATTGGGAGACCTCGTGAAGTTTTGGGAATCATGGCATCGTGAAAATCAACACCAATGGTTTAAGGCTTCTTGAAGTTTAATCTTTTTAACTCAAGCACTCAATATCAGGTACAGGGATGAACCGGTTACTCCGTGAATACATCCCCGTTCACACCAGTGCCATCTAACTGATTATGTTATTATCAGCAAGAGAGATCTCTGCGTGGTGCAGATTTTTGGATTGATGATGCCCTAGTGAGGGCCAAGATGAATTTTGTTCTTAAACTAGCTAGTAGACAAAACATTGGAAAGACTCCTGCACGTCTGAATATCACCGCACTCCCTGGAAACGCAGGAATCACTAAAATAAACACTTGCTGAAATCAATGATATATCTTCATGGGACTACTTTAAAAAGAATATGTATGAAGTGGCGGAGGAAGTTTTCACAGCATGTCATATCCAGGAAAAGAGTTGTGCACAACAAATAGACCTTTATCAAATATTTGTCGATCTGAGGAAGGTTTCTGACACTACTAATCGTGTTGGTCTCTGGATGATCCTGTGTATATCAGTCTGTGCCAACACTTGCTCAAGATTCTGAGGTCTTTCTATGACGGTATGGAAGACTTCTGTGAGTTTGTGTATGTTTACGGGGCCTATTAAAACTGAAAATGAACTCAAACTAAGGAGATCTGTCCCCTACATTTTTCCCTATCTAAATTGCAATTGTATTGCTTGATGCGTTTGAGGATTGCTATGATGGCCTTATGATAATGTACAGTTCAGTTTGAAAGCTTTTCCACATACGTAGGTTTGCAGCAAGGACAAAAGTCTTTTTTAAGTTTAGTTTGCCACCCTCTCAAGAACACAATGTGTTCTGGTCGCACACATAATTCAGTACGCACAGAAGTTCATGGATCGATTATCAGGTTCAAAGCTTTTGTACTATCCATCAGCCTTGACAAGACAGTATCGACATCCCGGAGGAATTCAGTATATAGAGCCATCAATTTAGGTTGATGGTAGTCGACTTGGAGTAGTAGACAAATTTGAGTACCTTGGTAGCACCCTCAACTGCCATTCTCTTTTTTCGATGAGATAGCGTACCAGATTAAGAAGGCCTCCGATGCATTTGCAGCATTCAACGTAGGTGTCTGGAGTCAGTAGGACATAAAAACAACATACCAAAATTAAAATATATAATGCCAGTGTTATGTCGTCTCTGCTATATTCATGTAAGACATGGGTAGTCTATTGCAGACATCTGAAGATACTGTTACGATTTCATCGGCCTGTGCTTGAAATCCATTGGATGTCTCGCACCCCTGATACTGTAGTTCTACAAAGGGCCAATTCACTCTCTGTGGAAGCAATTATACACAAACACAAATTGCGAAGGACGGGTCATGTTGTCAGTAAAGCGGATGACAGAATTCCAAAATGTATGGAGAATTGAAAATGGGAAAAACACAGCAACACAAGCCTAAACTTCGTTACAAAGATTACCTTAAAGAGTCACTATATAAGTGTGAATATTGGTCTGGATATCTGGGAGACTCTGGCTGAAGACCGAGTTTCTTGGAGAGCTGCTTTTTCTGAGGGCGTTAAGATCTTCCATGAGAAATATAGAGAACTGAAGAGAGATTTCGGAATAATAATAAAACTGTCGTGAGGTGCCAACCGGGCCATGTGCCGAATGCAGCCCAAAATGTCTGACCAGTGCGGGTCTGCTCAGTACCACCAACACCAACAATCTATTGTATATAACGATTTCGTAGTGACGTGCTTTGAATGCCCGAACTCCACTAGGGTGTGCAAGACTGTGTCGAGTCTGACAGAACATATGGAAGGTCACATTGGAAGTGATGATGATCAAAGTCTCTTTCCACCACCCGTTTAAGTGCAGTCAAAAATAGTGGATACAAAAATACTACTATTCAATATAAAAGCCCTGTTAATAGCAACCATAATAAGAAAAAGAGATCTAGAAAAATCATATGGTTTACTCCCCCTTTTAATATTATGGTTAAAACTAAATTGGGGCGCATGTTTCTAAACCTCATTAAATACATTTCCCTAAATCTGAAACTAACTCACTTAGTAAAACATTTAACCCCAATACTCTTAAGTTAAGCTAAAGTTGTGCAGATAACCTACAGAAAATAATTAAAAAACATAACAACAGAGTCTTCAGCAAGTATATGGACTCGGAGAACTTGATAACCCACAAGGTTGCAAGCAGCAATACTAAGCATTAAGACACAAATAATAAATTATGTAATTGTAGGAATCCTAATAATTGTCCACTAAAAAATAATTGTTTAACTAGCTCTGTAGTTTATCTTAGTACAATATCAACACTAGAAAATCCAAATATAAAGAAATTTTACATTGGTAGCACCATGAGACCATTCAAGGAACGTTGGCGGGGTCATATGCAATCTTATAATAACAGAAACTATAAGTATATGACTTCATTATCCAAATACTTTTGGAGTCTAAAAGAAAAAAAGAAAACACCTAAGGTTAAATGGAAATTGATTAGAAAAGCCCGGACATGTAACTCCCTATACGCCCCGTCTTACCTATGCCTTAACGAAAAATTTGAAATAATTAGATTTAAAAATAAGACTGATCTTTTAAATCAAAGATGTGAACTAACAGTTAACTGTAAACACCGTTTTAAGTTTAACTTAGTATAGAGATCATACAATTTCAATGATAATGATAAGTTAAATTAAAGAGACTATTACCTTTATAACATGAGGGTCACCTGGCCGATATGAAGGTGTATTGTGTAATTACAAAGTGTTATACATGCCTGTATTTGTATGTATATATTTGTATGTATATGTGTTTGTACTGTTGGATGTGTATATATGTATATAGGGGTATATATATGTCAATAGCTTGTTTAGGGAATTCGAAGGGTATATCTATATATATATAAGTATGCGGAAATTTATAAAAGGATGTATGGTGATACTGATACGTGAGATTGCCCGTGCGTGTCGATACACGTATGCCTGTGTGGATGACTGCAGAGGTGGAAGAACGGTTGCATATGAAATTTACATGGATGTGTTTACGGTGTATGTTAGAGCATGGTCCCTGGTGTTGCACTCAAATATCGCTCCATATTGACTTAAGGCTAGAGTAGGAGAAATTACCAATATGGCAATGGTCGCGGATTGGACTCATGAATGGTGTTCAGGCCGATGACGATGTCGCCTTGACGGTCAATTAAAACTAAAGGTAACCTTATAATTGGAAATTTTTTAAAAAATTAGTGTTTTAATGTAAATTCTATGAATATTTTTCTAATCGACTATTTCATACCAAAGGTTTTTTTTTTAAAAAACCTTAACTGACATATGGTTGGATTCCTTAGACCGTTTAAAATTATGATATTTATGAACTCTCAAAATGAAGCAAAAAACAGCGCCCATTCCAAAAGAAAACTTTATCATGACATCTTTCTCTCTCTGCCTTTTTGACCTATCCCCCTCCCACAACTTCCGTTAACAGATTTGGGGTGTCAATGCCTGGTTTTCCTCTAAGAGTTTGAGGTTGATAGAGTGGGAGTGTTTCATATAAATCGGTCGTGCCGCCCTACCCCCGTCAACCCCCCTTTCATTCACTCACTCCCCCACCCTGTTAGTTTACTTATTGCTGCCAGTCATGAATGTATGGGCTTGTTTTCATTTTTAGTTTCGGCCGTTGGAGACGGGGCCCGATGACCCACTGTCCTTTGGTGGTGGAGCGGTTTATTGTGTGTAACCTCGGGATGATTTGTTTGAAATATATATATATATATATATATATATATATATATATATATATATATATATATATATATATATATTTATATATATATGTGTGTGGGTGTGTGGGTTTTGTGCGTATGTATGTGTGTATATATGTATGCGTGGGTGTGTATATACGTATACATATTTACATGGGTTTAATTTACGTTGTTTGATTTTTCATGTATATGCGTGTAATTGTAAATGTCTGTTTATATGTTTGATTTATATACATATATGTATGCGTTCGGAGGTGTGTGTATGTAAATATGTATGTGTATGGGTATGAATGTATGTATTTGTATATATGTGCATGAAGTTCAGGCCGAAGGTGATGTCGCCTTGATAATCAATTACAACTAGAAGTAAACTTATATTTGAGAATAAAATTTGTAGTATTAATGTAAATTCTATAACTATTTCTCTAATCAACTATTTCATAGCAGAATTTTTGGTAATAAAGGGTCTTTTTTTTAACTCCAACTAACATATAATTAAATTCCTTGAACCGTTTAAACATTCAAACTTATATAAAAAATTGTGGTATTTATAAATTCCCAAAGTAAAACGAAAAAACAGCGTCCATTCAAAAGAAAACTTATGACACCTTATCACAACTTCTTCATCCCTCTCTCTCTCTCCCTTTGTGTCTTTTTGACCTATCCACCTCCCACAAATTCCGTTAAAAGATTTGGGGTGTCGGTGCCTGGTTTTCCACAAAAGAATTTAAGGTGGAGGGAGTCGAAGTGTTGCGTCTAGCTCAATCATATATCTCTACCCCCTTCACCCCCCCATTGATAACTTTGCTTCGTGGTCAGGTTTTTTTAATCACCATATTCTTGCGTTTTGATTGGTCATTCTGACTTATGTTACAGCGTTTACTCCTAGCGAAGGACCGTTAATGAATTTGGAACTCTTTAAAACCATTTATTCTACATTCAACATCATCACTTAATAAGACACTGGCTATTTTTGTAGTGATTTTATAACATATTTATGTTATAATATCTAAATAAATGATTATATCTGCTCTACTCTGTATTGAGCACTCTTTAAAGAATAATACTTGTTGGTTATTGGAATTTATTCCGTATATACCAATCCCACACTTATATATATATATATATATATATATATATATATATATATATATATATATATATATATGTAATTTATTCGAAAGTTAAAACATAAATATGTTATAAAATCACTAGAAAAGTAGCCATTTTGTTTCATCACTTCTGATGTCTTATCAAGTGATGGTGTTGAATGTAGAATAAAGGGTTTTAAAAGGTTCAAATCATTTAAACACCCCTCTCTAGGGGAAACGCTGTTACATAAGCTTGTATGATCAATCAAAATACAAGTATATAAGAATACAAAAAACTTGACAACGAACATTGGTTATAATAATTAATGCTTTAATGTTAGGGTTTGATGTCAAGGACATAGAAAATAATTTATAAACACAAAGTTGTTAATGGAAAATTTTTGTTTTGAATGAATATAGAAAGGAAAGAAAAACAAAGATTGTTGTCGAAGAATGTATTATTTTGAATAAATGACTGCATTGTTTGAATTAATTGATATGTATATAGGATAATGATGAGTTCTGAAGTGTGGTGTGTTACGGGCGAAATACATATAAAGCGACCCAGTAGCTTCAGCGAAAGACGACAAGAAACGCAGACGAGATGAGACAGCTGCGGACGAAGCAGCTACTGAAAGCCACGTGACCTTTTGCCGAGAGAATTCCATACCGAACTAACCTTTGTTGAATGAACCTGCTTCAATTTTAGAAGAAAATAAAACAAAGTGTCACGACTGAGAGCTTAACGGGAAGTGTTAATTTTGTTGTATAAAAAACTATATAAACCAATTGAAAATTAACCCGGTGACCTTCTTCGTTATTTTTTATGTTATTTTTATTTTCGCCAGCGGAAGAATTTTTGTCCTTTTTCGTAGTACGATTCAGCTCTTAAGTATGGACGATAATTCGATTTTCACTGCTCTGTGATCAAAGAACGCAACGTGGGCAGGACAGATAAGGAAACGTAGCGGTTAGCAGATAACCGTGAGTTCACAGGTGGCAGTCCTGACCAGCGTGGGAACCACCCAGGAGCGATCCAGACCGGTCGTGTTATATTTGTGTGTGTGCGAACGCGAGTTATTTGTATCGATTATTTATTTATGAATCTCGTCCTATGTATAATTTTACCCCTTCCTTCATACATACCTAAATAATATATATATATATATATATATGTGTGTGTGTGCGTGCGTGCGCGTGTGTGTGTGTATCGATTACATATTTATGAATCTAGTTCTATCTATATATCTATCCATTTCTTCATACCTACCCAACAAAAAATCTATATTTCTTTAAATATATCTCTATCTCCGACATGAAATCAAGTCCAGTTGGAATTGTGAAATAATAGATACAGATACAGATATAGATATATTCTGACAGGAAAAATGATTGGACTGGCTCGTACGCTGTGCGGGCATCCCGTCCCAGAATTATTTTTGCAACCTCAGTCGCTCACCGAATATGGTACTCCTGGGAAAATTGTCTAATATTCACCCGTGTAACACCAAATGTATGTATAATTATTAATATCATTCGATTTATCATTTGATGCAGAGGTTTAATATGAACCTTTCCTCTCAATTCTAGTGGATTTCACACCGGTACTTCACAATTTTTAGCTCTTTACTTAAAACGCAAAATGAAACGGCATTCTCTTCGTCAGAAAATGGTTATTTCCTTCTTGGCGCCAAAATTCAGACCAATACGAAATAAATATAAAAAAAAACTGATTTCCGAAATAGAATATTTTCTTCAAAAGAAATAGAAGGGAAAAAATGGATATAAAAATGTCACTCAGTGTGATTGTTTAGATAAATATGGCGCTATTTTGGTGATGGCTGTGAAGATTGTGGAGTTGAAAGGAAGAGAATGGAAAGCTGAAAAATAGACGAGTTCACTGCGAGTGGGGGAAGAGGAGGCACATGTGAAATCTCGAATGTAAATAAAAAGAATTAATAATACCGAAAGGAAATGTGGAATGAAAGAAAGAACGAATGAAAGAAAGAATAAAAGAAAAGAACGGACGAATGTCGTAGAAAAGCGAAGATATCTGAATGAAAGGAAGAAAATATATGGCAAAGAAAAAAAGATGGTGTAAGAAAGGTTAAAACTCAGAGAAAGAATTGTAGGAAAAGAAAGACAGAAAAAAATCGCTCAGAATCAATGCCCTGAATAAAAGGAATTAGAAAGTAGGAGAAAAAGTAAGGAAAGGAAAGAAAGAAAAAATAAAATAAATTAAAACAAAAAGGAAAGAAAGGAAAAATCAAATATAAGGAAAGAAAGAAACAAAAAATGGAAGGAAAAAAAGAAGGGAAAAAAGAAGAAAGAAAGAATGAATGAAAGAAAGAATAAAACAAAAGATAATCAAATGTTGAAGAAAAACGAAAATATGTGAAAGAAAGGAAGAAAGAAAGAAGAAAGAAAAAATGAAAGAAAGAAAGAATAAGAAAGAAAGAAGAAAGAAAGGAACAATGAGACAGAAAGAGAAAAGAAAGAAAGAAAGAAAAAGAAAGAAAAAAAAGAAAGAAAGGAAAAAAAGAAAGAAAGAAAGGAAGAATAAGAAAGAATGAAAAAGGAAAGAAAGAAAGAAAGAAGAAAGAAAGGAACAATGAGACAGAAAGAGAAAAGAAAAGAAAGAAAGAATAAGAAAGAAAAAAAGAAAGAAAGGGAAAAAAGAAAGAAAGATAGAATAAGAAAGAATGAGAAAAGGAAAGAAAGAAAGAATAAGAAAGAAAGAAGAAAGAAAGGAACAATGAGACAGAAAGAGAAATGAAAGAAAGAAAGAAAGAATAAGAAAGAAAAAAAAGAAAGAAAGGGAAAAAAGAAAGAAAGAATAATAAAGAATGAAAAAGGAAAGAAAGAAAGAATAAGAAAGAAAGAAGAAAGAAAGGAACAATGAGACAGAAAGAGAAATGAAAGAAAGAAAGAAAGAATAAGAAAGAAAAAAAGAAAGAAAGGGAAAAAAAGAAAAAAGAAGAAAGAAAGAATGAATGAAAGAAAGAATAAAACAAAAGATAATCAAATGTTGAAGAAAAACGAAAATATGTGAAAGAAAGGAAGAAAGAAAGAAGAAAGAAAAAAGGAAAGAAAGAAGAAGAAAGAAAGAAGAAAGAAAGGAACAATGAGACAGAAAGAGAAAAGAAAGAAAGAAAGAATAAGAAAGAAAAAAAAGAAAGAAAGGAAAAAAGAAAGAAAGAAAGAAAGGAACAATGAGACAGAAAGAGAAAAGAAAAGAAAGAATGAAAGAAAGAATAAGAAAGAAAAAAGAAAGAAAGGGAAAAAAGAAAGAAAGAAAGAATAAGAAAGAATGAAAAAAGGAAAGAAAGAAAGAATAAGAAAGAAAGAAGAAAGAAAGGAACAATGAGACAGAAAGAGAAATGAAAGAAAGAAAGAAAGAATAAGAAAGAAAAAAAGAAAAAAAGGGAAAAAAAGAAAAAAGAAGAAAGAAAGAATGAATGAAAGAAAGAATAAAACAAAAGATAATCAAATGTTGAAGAAAAACGAAAATATGTGAAAGAAAGGAAGAAAGAAAGAAGAAAGAAAAAAGGAAAGAAAGAAGAAGAAAGAAAGAAGAAAGAAAGGAACAATGAGACAGAAAGAGAAAAGAAAGAAAGAAAGAATAAGAAACAAAAAAGAAAGAAAGGAAAAAAGAAAGAAAGAAAGAAAGGAACAATGAGACAGAAAGAGAAAAGAAAAGAAAGAATGAAAGAAAGAATAAGAAAGGAAAAAGAAAGAAAGGGAAAAAAGAAAGAAAGAAAGAATAAGAAAGAATGAAAAAAGGAAAGAAAGAAAGAATAAGAAAGAAAGAAGAAAGAAAGGAACAATGAGACAGAAAGAGAAATGAAAGAAAGAAAGAAAGAATAAGAAAGAAAAAAAGAAAAAAAGGGAAAAAAAGAAAAAAGAAGAAAGAAAGAATGAATGAAAGAAAGAATAAAACAAAAGATAATCAAATGTTGAAGAAAAACGAAAATATGTGAAAGAAAGGAAGAAAGAAAGAAGAAAGAAAAAAGGAAAGAAAGAAGAAGAAAGAAAGAAGAAAGAAAGGAACAATGAGACAGAAAGAGAAAAGAAAGAAAGAAAGAATAAGAAACAAAAAAGAAAGAAAGGAAAAAAGAAAGAAAGAAAGAAAGGAACAATGAGACAGAAAGAGAAAAGAAAAGAAAGAATGAAAGAAAGAATAAGAAAGGAAAAAGAAAGAAAGGGAAAAAAGAAAGAAAGAAAGAATAAGAAAGAATGAAAAAAGGAAAGAAAGAAAGAATAAGAAAGAAAGAAGAAAGAAAGGAACAATGAGACAGAAAGAGAAATGAAAGAAAGAAAGAAAGAATAAGAAAGAAAAAAAGAAAGAAAGGGAAAAAGAAAGAAAGAAAGAAAGGAAGAATAAGAAAGTAAGAAAAAATTAGAAAAAGCAAAGTAAGAAAAAAAGGAAGAAATTAATACAAAAAGGAAAGAAAGGAAAAATCAAACATAACGAAAGAAAGAAACAAAGAAAGGAAGGAAAAATGAAAGGGAGAAAGAAAAAAAGAAATAGAGAACATGCAGAATGAAAAGCGCAAATGAAAGAGAGGAAAAATATAAAAGAAAGAAAACATACTGACAGTTTTCCAAAGAAGAAAAGAAAAGAAAGGAACAAACAAATAAAAAAAGAGGTAAACCAAATCAAAGCATAAAAGGAAAGAAAAAAAGAAAAACGAAAAAGAAAGAAAAAAACAAATGAAAGAAAAAAGAAAGAAAGAGAAAAAACTGAATCAAAGAAAATTGGAAAGAAACAAAGAAAGAAAGAGAGAAAAAAGAATGAGAAAAACTGAATCAAATAAAGGAAAGAAAAAAAAGATTTGGTTGGTTGATTTTTGCTAGCGGCATATCAACATCTCTATGTGTGATTTAATGACGAAATCTATGGCTTCAACTAAAATAAAAATTTGTATTTTCATAACTGTATTGTGTTTTGACATCAGTCGGGGTATAAACTATTTGCCCATAGTTGGGACCAGAACAGGTGCTATCACCATGAAAGAATGAGAAGGAACAGAATAAAATTAAAATAAAAAGGAATGAAAGAAATAAAGGAAAAATACGAAACTTAATAAAATAATATGAATAATTTTAAAACTAAATCGAAAATATAAAATGGAGAAAATATGGAGAAAGAAAAAAAGAAAAATGAAAATGAAGAAAAAAAATTCAATAAAAACTAAAATGAAACTTAAATAAAAAAGTGAATTTAAGAAAGAAAAAAGGCAAACACATTATATATATATATATTTAATATATATATATATATATATATATATATATATATATATATTATTAAGTTTGCGAAAAACTATGTAATTCGTATGGGTAGACCCAAGGAGGATAAAATAAAAAAAGGGCTGTGGTGAAATAATTTAGTCTCTCTCCCACCTCATAAACTCACTTCGTTAACTTACATATTCTTAGTACGACCCGTCAAAAATGTGTAAATTTCTTTTCAATTTTCGTTTCAACCTTTGGAAGTAAAGTCTGATGAACCGCGCTCCTTTAAAAGGGCTGTGGTGAAATAATTTATTACATGGAGCCTTAAAGTGGTCAGTTTTTATTTTTATTTAAATTATATATATATATATATATATATATATATATATATATATATATATATATATATATATATTATATAATATATATATATATATTATTATATATATATATCATATATATAGTATTATATATATTATATATATATATATATATATATATATATATATATATATATATATATATAAATCGGAGTTTCATGTTGTTTCATTCAGGTTTGACTTTTTGGGTTCGCACCCTTTGTCCAATATTTAATATTTATTTTAATATTTTTCCTCGTAGATTTACGTATATTTATCCATTCGATTATATATAAATATATATATATATATGTGTATATGTGTGTGTTTTCCCACATACAATATAGGAAAAAGTTTTGAGGAGACCCAATATATTTACTAATAAGTGGGTTTCGTATGATTTATTTGTTGTTTAATTACCACCTACATAGTTAAGAGGCTGGAAATATTTAACCTTTGATTCCTTAGAGAAGTCTATCTAAAATTTTAAATCCGCCATCTTTCAGATTTGCATCAGCCTGTAATGTAGATGAGCCAAAAAGTGCTAATTTTTTCAGGAAAGTTTATGCAACACTATTATTATTATTATTATTATTGTTATATTTCGATTTCTGCTATGATCACACTATCTAGCAAGTCGGCGAGAAGACCTAAATCTGATAGTGGTCTGTTGTGATAGCTACATTTCATGATTTGTTTTTCTAACTCCCTTGACATGACGCGCGTTACATGGACAAAGATCGTAATATGTGGGCTGCATTTATTAAGAGATATTTTTTTTATTTCTCTTAAGCTAGGATAAACAGTGATTTTTTTCAATGTGTTGTTGTATTCCTTTTTTATCATTTCAAGCGAACCTAATATGTCTGGTTCTATTCTTGATTTCAATTTCCACATCATCATCATCATTAATATTATTATTATTATTATTATTATTATTATTAATATTATTATTATTATTATTATATTATTATTATATTATTATTATTTCCTTTGATATCCCTTGATTACATTATTTACATTAATCAACGACCAAAACGTTGTGAATATTGCAATGAAGATATAGAAAACAGTCCGAATAATGTAAATAATTCAAGTAATCTTAATACCTCGTCTCAGTGATATGGAACAATTGCCATAAAATTATTTCTAGGAAAGACAAAAGGAATGGAAGACACGTCGATGAGAAAGTAACTAAACTCGAGATTCCATGTCAGGTTCGATTACATTGAGGACCTTGTCTTGAATATTGTCAAGAATCAAGATATGGCAGAAGTATTCAATGCAATGGCGAATGTTTGATTGAAAAATATGCAACAAGAAAAAAATATTATAAAATCTCAGAAAAGAAAATAACATTATCACCAAAATACGCAAAAGGAATATTAAGAAATAATGTAATTAGTAATAAAATGTAAAAATAATGTTTTTTTTTTCATTTCCGCCATATTTGTAAATATTTTTAAAGAGTATAAGATCAAAACATTTCTAGATAGTGTAACCTACAGGGTGCCCAGTAAAAAAGCGGCAATTGTATTGTCACTGTTTTATCTTTCTGGAATAACTGAACCTGAATAACCTTATATAATTTTATTGAATATTTATGACCCTGAATAATAATTCGACTCTGATTGGTTCTTTTATGATTGATTAAATACTTTCGATCTTGTGACTTGTCATTTAAAAGGTTATTTGCAGACGACTTTCGTTTTCCGATCTGCATTTCTCTTATTTTTAATCAACTTACTTATTTGGAACAACAAGCTATCGTACTTTTCACAGAAGGATATCGAACGAGGGGACTGACGAAATGGGCAGAAATTATTCTTGAAAATTGTTCAGTCATTTCAGTTGTAACCAATTTTCAAATGTTGTCTTATTCTTATTTGAATTTACCGCTTTTTTTAATAGGCACCCCGTAAAAAAATCTTATAACAAAAGATGGAAAACTCGAAAGGTGCCTTCTGAAAGATAATCAAAATACGAAAATAGAGGGAAAAATCAAATCCTTTCCAGATAGTGTTACCTAAAGTTTGCCCAGTAGAAAAAGCGGAAAATGTATTATCACTGATTTATCTTTCAGGAATAATTGACTTTGAATAACATTGAATAAATGTCTTGAATAGTTATAACCCTGAATAATCATTCGACACTGATTGGTTCTTTTATGAGTGCTTAAATGCTTATCACAGAAGGACATCGAAATGGGCAGAAATTATTCCTGATTTTTTCAGTCAGTAATATCCGTCGTCACCAGTTTTCAAATGTTGTCTTATTCCTTTTTGAATTTACTGCTTTTTTACTACTAAAAAAATCTTATAACAGAAGATGGAAAACTCGAAAGGTACGTTCTAATAGATAATCAAAGTACGAAGATAGAGGGAAAATTTAATTAGAAACAAAGAAGAGAATACTGAACATAGATGCAATATAACAGTGAATGCTGGACATTCTCATGACAGATGAAGAAGAGATTTGGGGCGAATAAGGTGTCAGTCTACACTGTTTTATCTTTCAGGAATAATTGACCTTGAATTACCATGATAAAATTTCTTGAATATTTATGAACTTGAATAATGTTTCGGTTCTGATTGGTTCTTTCGTGATTGATTAAATGCTGATCGATCTTCTTATTTAACCATTTCAGCCCTGCCCATTTCTTTGCCGGTGGTAGAGAAAAATGACGTAATGACTAGCCACCGGTTGAACAGTAGTAGAGACAAATAAGTTAATGCCCAGCCACCGGTTGAAAAGTCGGCAAACACTCCCATCGTGTTTTCCTATTGGTTGACTTATTTTGAAGAGCCAATCAGAAAAGCCGTAATATTCTGATGTCATCGGACGTTATACCAACATGTCCGCGCATTTTCATTGTGTTCTGTGCATGTGTTTTGGATTTTAAAAAAAAAAGATTGTTTTTACCATGAAGCGTGCAGAGTTTCAATCTGGACCATCAGGGAAGCAATCAGGATTGTACATTTATATTTTTTGTAACTATTTTTATATCTACCGTGAAACATTACATACTAATTATTTGCGAATTCTAACTCAGGAGCTCAAGTAGAAGGGTTAAAATTGTTTAGGAAGGCGGAGCTCGAAGTGTTAAAGGTTATTTGAAGACAGCTGTCGTGTTTCGTTTTGATCTTCTCATGTGGTTTAGCAACTCACTGATTTTGAGCGTTAAGTTATCGTACTTTTCAAAGAAGAACATTCACCATGGGGATTGACGAAATGTGCCGAAATTCATCCCGAAGTTTTCAGTGACATCAGTTGTCATCAGTTTTCCACGGTTGTCTCACGTCTTTCTGAATTTACCGCCTGTTTTAATGGGCAGGCTGTAGAATGACAGACTCACTTCAAACATTCGACATATTTATCATACAATTCAAATATAGTACGACGCTAAGATTAAAAGTTCACAAACTGACTATAAACACGTTATTCTAGAGCTGTGAAATATTGCCATGCATTAATTTCAATTCTTCTTGTTAATAACTGCATTGTTTCTTTTCAGGTACGAGGGTGGGCTGAAAATGTCATAGGCTGACTATGAAGGAGTGATGCTTGAGCTGTGAAATCTGGCATGCATTCCTTTCAAATCCTCTTATTAATAACTACATTGTTACTTTTCGGGTACGAGGGTGGGCTGAAAAGGTCATAGGCTGACTATGAAGGAGTGACGTTAGAGCTATGAATTACATTCATGCATTCCTTTCAACTCCTTATTAATAACTACATTGCTCCTTTTCACGTACGAGGGTGGGCTGAAAAGTTGATAGGCTGACTATGAATAAATGATGCTAGAGCTGTGAAATATTGCATGCATTATTTAGAACTCTTCTTAATAACTGCATTGTTTCTTTTAAGGTACGAGGGGTGAGGGGCTGAAAATTTCATAGGCTGACAATGAATGAGTGGTGCTAGCGCTGTGAAATCGTGCATGCATTCATTTCAATTCCTCTTATTAATTAATAACTGAGTTCAAAATCATCTCTGTCGGTTTGTTCATGATGTATTATTTTCCACCCTATCTCCCGCAGATAAAATGTCGCATACCTCTCGTTAATATATTTCCATCATAATATTCTGACGCTTTATATACATTAGTTCCACCAGTTCAGATTTTCACTTTCACGCCACCAACTTTAGTACAAATCATTCCTATTCCCCTGATACTCCATTAGCGAGAAATATCTAACTTTATTACAGTTTCTTCCCTAGGTCTGCTATGTTCTCAAACAGACTCCCAAGTAGATGCTTTCCCGAACGGTTCAGTCTTGAACTATTCATTTGAAATTCTCGCCCTCTTACATTCTTATAAAAACATGGTTATTTTTCCTTTTACCTAAGTGGCTGTAACCCAATAACATGGGTGAACTTGTCTTGGGTGAAAAATTAGTATGATAAAAAGAAACGAAAAAGACATTAAAGTTATATTCACTGAATCCACGATAAACTACACCCATGTCCTGGGTAAGGCGATAAACTACATAAAACGCTAAGGCATCTGATCAGGATGTTTTGGGAAGCATGGAAACTACCTCTCAATTGCTGGTGCTCCCAGGTCCACCCTGACCTGGGTTGGTAGCACCTGTTAGGATCCCAACTATGGGCAACGTGTTACTCCCCCACCCCTAAACGGGCCAGAAGTTGTAAAAAATAGTATCTGTCTATATTTCTGAGATGAGGTAGTATGTACATTATTTACGTTACTCGGACTATTTTCCTCATCTTTGTCGCCATATTTATTACAACGTTTCGGCCGTTGTACGCTCCGGCCTTCTTCAGGTGGTTCGAATGTCGAACTGAACCCTTTATTTCGCTCACTAGATTAGACTGTTCTAGTTCCACGTGCCATGTCTAATGGATGTCAGTTATCCGTTATCTTTTGTTAATTCACCTCTCCATGTTCTTCACTGCCTGAACTTACAACTGTTTGGTTCCTGTTACTGGATCTAACCAACGCCTTTATCAAAGGCGTTAGTTAGATCCAGTGACAGGCCCAAAAGAGTGTGAGGTCAATACATAGTTAAGGCGGTCGAGAACTTTCAGAGGGATATTAACAGGAGATATTTGATAACTGGCATCCATTAAACACGGCACGTGGAACTAGAACAATCTACCCCAGCGAGCGAAATGAAGGGTTCAGTTCGACATTCTTAACCAGCTGAAGAAGGCCGGAGCGTACAACGGCCGAAACGTTGTAATAAATATGGCGAGAAAGATGAGGACAATAGTCCGAATACTGTAAACAATGTGTAAAAATAGGTTGTATTACCAGCAAAAATTATCAGCATTTCATTATTAACAGCAATACATTTTTGGAAAGAATATTGCAAACAATACATTTTAAAACAAAAATATTACTAGCAATAAAAATCTTGTAGGCATTAAATAATGCATTGATATTGATATGTCGGAAAATAAACCAAATCAAACAAAACAAAACCAAAGACACTGACTCCAAGACAATCAAATATTTGGTCAGTAAAAAACATAGAATCAAAACGCATCTAAAGCTGGATTATATGACATATAAGAAACATCTAGGCGATGCATCTAGAAATGTAAAGGCTCGCGTTTATTATGAAAGATGACCTCTGCGGAATAACTCGTTAATGTTCTTAGTATTACATTGAAAAAATAGGTTATAACTTTGATCTTAAAATTGCTAACTTAGCAAAAGAAAAAAATAAATAGAATAGCAATAAATTATCGAAAATGCAATAAATAACCAACGTTTCTTCACAACACCAATTTTTGTAAAACCTTCATATATATATATATATATATATATATATATATATATATATATAAGATCAAGACATTTGCCGATGATGTGACCAAGTATGATAGAGTGACTTCAAACATTCGAATAACTTATTGTACAATTGTGTGGACTGAAAAGTTGTTAAAACTTACTCCTAGCGGTTAAATTATTATGCCTCGCCACAGAGATACAAGGTCGAGTTTAAAGTGGGGGGCGGGCAAGCGGCTACCCTCGGGCCAAATGTCAAAATTTAACACAATCCCCGCGATCGGGCACTTTGAATTGTCTATTTTTCTCAGCTGAGTTCTCCGTCCGTAGACAGATCCCCGACTGAGTGGTAGTCTTCCCGGGTGTCAGAGAGCTTGACAACCGCCAGCCAGGCAGCGGACGACCTGTCTACGATGAAAGAGTAGTTACTCATTCTTCTCCCCACTGGGATGAGATGTGCCACAAGGTCGATTTTAGGGTTTGTCTTTTTTTCACAGCCGAGACTCCCTCTGTAGACAAAGGAACGACTGAGTGGTACTCTGCCCGAATAGAGAGCTTGACAATCGCGAGCAAGACAGCGGACTGAATAAGTACGACTAAACTCTTATCGTTCATTTTGAGTTCTTTATTTAAGGCGTCTTGCCTTCAGGCTACGGCCAGTCATGCCCACCATCAAAAAAGAAAAAGAAAAAAAAAAGGACCGATTGACCGTCAAAGGGACCCACTGCACATACATCAGTAGTTAATGTAACCAAGTATCATACTTTCACTTTCGATATTCCTCATATTTATAATACATTTGAAATAAACTAATGTACACAATTTTACTGCACACAAAGATTGCGCTAACATATCATGAACTAAACAGACAAACAGACGCCATTGGGTAAAGTAATGATTCCCACGCAAGAAATGTATGTACATATGATACGTGTAAAATTCAGACATGACTAAGAATATATCTGTGAAAAGACTGTGAGTAAACACAAAGGAAAAGTTATCTTAGCCGACGCAAGAAATAATATTCTTACATTTGCCTTGTCCATCAGAGTAAGAAACGCGTCGGCTAAGTTAATTTTTCCTTTTGGGTTTATTCAAATACACACACACACACACACACACACACACACACACACACACACACACACACACACACACACACACACGCGCGCGCGCGCGCGCGCAAGACCGCGGTCCTATATATATATATATATATATATATATATATATATATATATATATATATATACACACAAGGTAACCAAAAAAGTTCTGTCCGTTTTTTGATTAGTCATTGAATGAAGTTGAAATATATACGAAATGCGTGTAGCAATTGCTTTCAAATTCGGACAACCAGGAAGTAGGAACATCAGACGTTATAAAAAAACATGCGCACCGTGCAAAGCCATCACTTATAAGGCGCACAGCTGTGAGAAGGAATCAAGTCTAGAGATCTCGTTCGGGGCTGTTTGATTTACCACTTCAAAGTGGGCTTATCAGCAGCTGCATCAAGTCGCCGCATATGTCAAGCGTTTGGGGATAGTACTGTGGATGAACGTACTGCAAGGCGTTGCTTTCTAAAATTCAAGTCGGGAGATTTGTCTCCCCAGGATGAGCCTGGCAGTGGACGACCACAGGTCTTGAATGACGGAGTCCTGAAGCCGGCCATTGAAGAGAACAGTAGTCTAACGTGTGGTGAACTTGCAAGACAGTTCACCGTTTCCGATGAAACCGTTAGGTTTCACCTGCATCGCCTAGGTAAGAAGTACAAACTGAGCAAGTGGGTTCCGCAAACGCTGTTGGAGGTCCACAAGAGACAACGAGTGGCAGCCTGCGTATCGCTGAATTCTTGACACCATACTGCATCCTTATTCAATCGAGTGCTTACCAGTGATGAAAAGTGTGTTCTGTACGAAACTCCCAAGCGTTCCAGACATTGCGTGTGGTCAGGGATACCATACAGCAATTTGGGTGGGAGACGTTGTGCCATCCACCTTATTCACCTGACCTTGCGCCATCCGATTACCACCTCTTCCATTCCCTGGATAAACATCTTCGTGGGAAATCCTTCACTAATGAAGCAGACTTGCGCAAAACCCTCACGGACATCTTTGCGCCACCCCGCTCCCCGAGTTCTACCGCAAGGGCATTGAAGAGCTGGAGACACGTTGGCAGAAGGTTCTGGATGCCGATGGCGATTACTTCGAAGACTAAATATAAGTTACACATACTGTGAAGCGTTTTCTTTTGTTCCTTTAAAATCGGACAGAACTTTTTTGGTTGCCTTATATATATATATATATATATATATATATATATATATATATATATATATATATATATACATGCATATGTGTGCGTATTTGAATAAAGACAAAAGACAAAAAGTTAATTTATCTTAGCTGATGAATTTCTATTAATATCCTACTTGGAATTATCGCTATCAGTCACAAATTGGTAATATATATATATATATATATATATATATATATATATATATATATATATATATATATATATATATATGTAAATATATATATATATATATATATATATATATATATATATATATACAACTATTTAAAGACATTTTTATGTTTAACATTCTTTTTATAGATACAAGTATTTAAATAAATGTTCTGTTTATAATGAAGAGTATTAAACAGTATTAAATAACATTTACCGCCCTGAATGTCTGAGAAATTTTCATAGAAATTATTCGTCCTGTGACAGGATTCGAACTTGTATCCGATACGGGATTGTTATATAATTGTCGGACTTTGTCCATTTCATAATGTGTGACTTCATTTGTTTACGTTTGATACGCTATGAGCCGTTATGAATGTACGTGAGAGATTCATGGAAGACGGAAGTTTATAAGCAGTAAATTCGACCTTGCCAACCGAACGATCCTCAGTGGCCGAATCGGTTTAGGCACGTCAGGCTATATGACGGTTCCGTATAGGATACAGGTTCGAATCCTGTCGGAGGCCTGTAAATGTTATTTAATGCTGTTTATTATAAACAGAGCATTTACTTAAATACTTGTATCTATCAAAAAGAATGTTAACATAAAAATGTCTTTAAATAATTGTCGGACTTTGTGCATTCCAATATATATATATATAAATTGGTAATACATATATATATATATATATATATATATATTATATTTAAGTCCTAAGGAACGAAACGCGTCCTAAGAAACCTTTTCCACTTTGTCATACAATTTCCCAAATACTGTTCTTGATATATAAAAATATATATCGTTATCTCATATATACATATGTGCATATACCTATAAATCACGGATTAAAAATTTGGAACTGCTTTTTCTTTAAAAACACTTTAAATTGATATATTTTTATCTCTTTTATTTTATTTTTTCTTTGCTATATTATGAATATTTTGTTTGAGAATCCTTATATTTTGTTTCTCAACATTACGTCCTCAGTAAGCTTTTTGTGATTACCAAAAACAGATAGTTAATGAACAAACTGGGAAAACAGATAGATAGATAGATAGATAGATAGATAGATAGATATTAAGAGGCTGTGATAGATAGATAGATAGATAGATAGATAGATAGATAGATAGATAGATAGATATGAATAGGCTGAGATAGATAGATAGATAGATAGATAGATAGATAGATAGATAGATAGATAGATATGAATAGGCTGAGATAGATAGATAGATAGATATGAATAGACTGAGATAGATAGATAGATAGATAGATAGATAGATAGATAGATAGATAGATACCAAAGGAAGGTATATGATAACTTATAAATCTTCGGCTTATAGGCTGGTCGCCTTCTGTCTTCAAGTTCTCCATACCAAAACTGCTTTGAGATCCTGCTGTCTCTCATGCCCGCAACTTGACCTCTCCAACGCAATTTATACCTAAACATACACTAAAGGCAATTTTGGGGGCTCATCATTGCATTTATTTAAAATAAACCTTAAAATGAGATATTTTTGTATTGTTTTAAGCAAAAGATAAAATTTCATAAACTATAGTGTATTTGATTATATTTTTCAGTCTTTCTCTAGTTTCCTCTTACTATCAAAAACTTCAAATTTGGATTCGTCTATCCGCAATACATGTTGCTGAATCATGAATATTTTTGTATGAGAAACATTCTACAATAACATTATATATTATAACATTAACATCACATAACATTAAATAGCATAGTATTAATATCTCGATAGATATTTGAGATTGCCAAAAGCATTGAAAATTTGATTGGCGTCTGGGGTGTCCGGAAAAAAAAAAACGATATTAATTATTTTGCGGAGATATGCTATATTGCATAACGGAAAAATAGTTTAACTTTTAGCAAGACTTTTCTTCTTTTTCTTTTTATGGGCCATGTCCTTTCAGGACGTAGACGATTATGGCTCTCCACCACCTTCTATCTCTTGCAGCTCTCAAAAAGTTCCTTCTCTCTGCTACCGTCCCTAAACCACGTTCTATCATCCACTTGCATACGTCCGCCAGGTAGTGATTTTCCAAGCGTAGCTTAGATGTGGCACAAGGCCGAAAGTAGGAGGCACCCAGTGAGGATCGAAATCACTACTTACTTGTGATTGTTCTAGCGAGACAAGCTTGCTAACCATTACACCGCCTCGAGGTGCCCATTACGTCCGCCAGGTATGTCAGGCGTTGCTTTCCCTTGTCTCACTTTCCCTCTATTCGACCCCTGAGTATCAGATTCTCCAGGCCTTCTTTCCAAATGATGTGTCCCAGAAACTTCAGTTGCAGAGGAGGAGGCTTATACACATGGTTTGCAACCTCTAAGATCTCATCATTGCACGCACCCTCGGTAGCGATCCAAAACACACTTCTGCATTACATCAGTCAAGAGTCACAAAGGAAGAACATTTCCCAAATTATGACTTGACAGCTTCAGTGAAACCGTCAGTCAGTTATGTGTCATGCGTGATACACGCTTAGGCGATCATGTATCTTTTGATACATGATTGACGAGGCAGATGTTTTCCCGCAGTAGGTTGACATTTCTTTCTGCGCCAGGCCAGTTGACATCCAAGGCTTTAGAACCCGGTCTATCCTGCTATTTACCCATAGCTGTGGGGAAGAGAAGAATAGGATTCTTACCTTTCCCAAGGGTATTAGTGAAACAGTAAGGGATTAATTAGATAGACTAGTTCGAAGAGAAAACCTTAAGCGTGAGCGTGAGCTTTTTCAGTGCGTGAAGAATGACTGAGAATGTTAGCCATCTACTTTTTTCTCAAAAAAATTTGCGAAGAATGTCAGTAATTTGTAAAGTAGCAATTAACGCAGCTGGTCGTTTTATTGACGAATAAAAAATATGATACTGTTGTATGATAATTCTGTTATGGCCAAGTGGTTTTTTTTTTGTCAAAATAGAAGCAAATTTACTGTAGTTACTGAGTTTTATCCTTTACTTTAAAAAGCATAGGGAATATCTTAATTTCAGTTCCTCTTTAAAGCGATGCATTGAGAAGCACAAGCTTTTGGCTGCAGTGTATACACATATAGACTAAAGCCATAAAATGAACATGTAACATTTATACAAAATGTAAAAACGAACTAAGATCGACTTTACAAATAGAAATGACTCATATTTATTTCTGAAAGAAATTCATAATTTTCGCCACTTGTCACTTGCTTAATCCCACGCACACATACGTTTACACACACCCAATCATATCTATCTATCTATCTATCTATCTATCTATCTATCTATCTATCTATCTATCTATCTATCTATCTCATTCTGTTCAGATCTATCTATCTATCTATCTAGTCATATCTATCTATCTATCTATCTATCTATCTATTTATCTATCTCATACCTGTTCAGATCTATCTATCTATCTATCTATCTCATTCTGTTCACATCTATCTATCTATCTCATTCTGTTCACATCTATCTATCTATCTATCTATCTATCTATCTATCTATCTATCTATCTATCTTATTCTGTTCAAATCTATCTATCTATCTATCTATCTATCTATCTATCTATCTCATTCTGTTCAAATCTATCTATCTATCTATCTCATTCTGTTCAGATCTATCTATCTATCTATCTATCTATCTATCTATCTATCTATCTATCTATCTATCTATCTCATACCTGTTCAGATCTATCTATCTATCTATCTATCTATCTATCTATCTATCTCATTCTTTTCACATCTATCTATCTATCTATCTATCTATCTATCTATCTATCTATCTATCTATCTATCTTATTGTGTTCAAATCTATCTATCTATCTATCTATCTCATTCTGTTCAAATCTATCTATCTATCTATCTATCTATCTATCTATCTATCTATCTATCTATCTATCTATCTATCTCATTCTGTTCAGATCTATCTATCTATCTATCTATCTATCTATCTATCTATCTATCTATATATCTATCTATCTATCTATCGCATTCTGTTCAGATCTATCTATCTATCTATCTATCTATATATCTATCTATATATATATATATATATATATATATATATAAATCTCTCTATCTCATTCTGTTCAGATCTATCTATCTATCTCTCTCTCTCTCTCTCTCTCTCTCTATATATATATATATATATATATATATATATATATATATATATATATATATATATGTATATATATATATATATTTCGTTGGATTGATGCGAGTTTGTGACCCTGGGTTTCACGCTATTTGCGATCGTCAGAAAAAACTGATTTATTTTTAAATTTGGGGTTAATATATATTTATATATATGATTACGTATATTAGTGTTTTTATGGCAGTGGGAGGAAAAATTTTCGTCGGGACGCGATTCATACATACGCAAACATACATACACGCACGTACACTCATTGACGTACGCAGGCACACACAAACGCACGCTCACTCACCGGCGCTCAACCAAACATAAACATACGTGAACAGTGTTGCACTGGGAATATATGCTCATACATACATATATATATATATATATATATATATATATATATATATATATATATATATATATATATATATATATATCAAAAGCTTGAACGCTTTCTCATCTTGTCTAAATTGGTGTGTGGTTTTATGACAGCTAACGCCGGAGAGGCCTCTGGCGGGAAATACTGCAATATTTCTTTTTAAAAAAATACGTTAAAAAGTGTGATTTAGGTTAAAAGATTCTTGCAAAATATATAGGGAAAAAATTACACACTGGCAGTAAGCAAGTATCTGCTTTTAGTATCAACTTGCTGGTCGGAGAACAATATTATTCGAAAAGTAACGCGTGATAAGTATAATTTTTGATTGCTTATATCTCTGCAAATGTTGAACGATATGTTGGAATTATGATTAAATTTGACACAAAAAAAGATGAACAACGTGGAGTATCGTAGGTGTTAAGATCTAATCGTTCTAATTTTAGTTTAGAAGCAAGACTGTGAATTATAATGCTATTTTTATTTAAAGTACAACCATCAAACGATGAAAAAATAAACAATATTTTAAGAAATGTTTCTAAAAGATATATAAAGTTTTTTAACATGTATTTGGCCGTGATGGCCAACAAACAAAATTTGTAATAATTTCTAGTAAACAATACTGAATGAAAGAAGAAAATAGAACAGATTTAATACTATACTTGCTATATATATATATATATATATATATATATATATATATATATATATATATAAACATTTATATATATATGTATATATATAAAAACAAATATATATATATATGTATATAAACATATATATATATATATAAAAACATATATATATATATACACACACACACACACACACACACATATATATATATATATATATATATATAGAGAGAGAGAGAGAGAGAAAGAGAGAGAGAGAGGGGAAAGAGAGTGGGAGAGGGTGTTCAAAAAGAGAATTGTATATATATATATATATATATATATATATATATATATATATATTAAATCTTCCGAATGCATAGCACTAGTCGTAGACGTTCAAGAATATATAGACCTTTCAATATATCGCTTCCGTTATGTTAACCGATTAAATATGTCAATGTATGGTCCCTCCTCCCCTAATACTAAGTAATATAGATAGGAATATTAAAATAAACCCTCTCTAAATGCGATCATGTCTCTCACACCACTCCTCACTACCCTCTCTGTTAAATTACATAAACTTAATACTACCCGTCAAAAGTGTAAATGTTCATTTCATTTTTCTTTTCACCTTTTGGAAATGTAGTCTGATAATCCAGCGTCCTCTAAATGGACTACGGTGAAATAAATTATTAAATGGGGCCTTAAAGTGTTCTGTTTTTCTCATATATATATATATATATATATATATATATATATATATATATATATATATATATATATATATATATATATATACTTTTTTATTGTAAATTCCGGCTAATTTAGATGGCACAAAAAATACATCATATATTCATCTTCTGGGCATTTCTATCATCCAAATACGAAATATTTACAAGGCCTATCGGTCGAGAGTAATTCCGTATGTAGTAGTTATATTTATAATTTTCTACGGGGGGTACTGGGTGCAGACCCCACCACCACTATCAACAGCACAAAAAAGGGTGGTGACACGATTTATACATTGTTCAACTGACGCAGATATATCAGTCTTTTTTTAAACAATTATTATTATTATTATTATTATTATTATTTTCTTTGATTTAAACATTATCTCCCGAGTCCAAACCTGACACATAAGGTCAGCTATTATTATTATTGTTATTGTTATTATTATTATTATTATTTTATTTCCTTTGATATCTGGCGTTTACACATTTCTTTCCGGGTCCCGCCCAGGGACCTAAGGTTAGAAATGGCATCATGACACTTTCCACTGAAAAAAAAAAAAAAAAAAAAAAAAAAATTACATAGATAAAGCCCTTCGTAAAGTGTGGGCTGTACTTGTCAGAACAATTTTTTGTATCTCTTTGAGGCATGGACTTCCAGGGATCCCTTCAATCAGCCTACTGGAATCTTTTCCAACCAGTCCAAGGGCTCCAACTACAACAGGAATTGTTGATGTTCCCATGTGCCACATTTTTGAGATTTCGATTTCAAGGTCCTTGTATTTTGACAGTTTTTCGAATATCTTCAAAGACACATTGCAGTCTGCAGGGACTGCCATATCAATAAGGAGGCACTTATTTTGTTTGTGGTCTTTAATAACAATGTCTGGGCGGTTGGCTTTGATTGTTCTGTCAGTGTATATTGTGTAGTCCCATAGAATTGTAACAGGTCCTATCTCCGTAACCGGGTCAGGGTGGTGTTCGTACCAATTTCTTCCAGTTTCCTTCCCATAGGAGTTGCAAATTTTCCAGTGCAGATATTGGCCCACTCTGTCATGCCGGTTTTTATATTCAGTGGATGCCAATATCGTGCAACCTGATATAAGATGATCAATGGTTTCTGGATATTTGTCACAGAATCTGCATCTTGGGCTAACACAGTATTTTAGTATATGTACTTGATAATTCCTAGTTAACAAGCATTGGTCTTGTGCAGCAATTATAAAACCCTCAGTTTCACCTTTCAACCCTGCACTACGTAGCCACTGATGGGTGCGGTTTTTGTCTACGTCTGCTTGTTTGGTACGGGCAGAGTATTGGCCATGGAGCGGTTTATTTTGCCATTGTTTCTTTATCTGGTCGGTCGCATTTGTCTTTGCATTTTTTTTTTTTTTTTTTTTTTTTTTTAAAGTTTTTTGCAGCTTCAGCCGGTGTACAGTGATGTATTTGAATTTCTGTGCCCATTTGAAGCTCTTTTTTGAATTTTTCGGCTTCCTTTACTACAGAGTAGAGACACTTCCTACTTTCATGTTCCTTGACACATACCATCATCCAGTCTTCTGTTTTTTCCAAGTATCTTTGGAGGCCAATTGTTGTACTTTTGTAGGATAGTTCTAGTTGAACTAGTCCTCTGCCTCCTTCGGATCTGGGCACATACAGGCGATCAATATCAGCTTTGGGATGATGCATGCGGTAGCAAGTGAGGAGCTTTCTCGTTTTGGCGTCCATTCGCTTAATTTCAGCTATTATTATTATTATTGTTATTATTATTATTGTTATTATTATTATTATTCTCTTCCTGCAATTCTTCTTCTTTATCTCCACCCCTCTGCTTCTTCTTTGTCTTCTTCTTCGCTTCGCATCCTTCTTCTTTCTTTTCTTCTTTCTTTTCTTCTCTTCTTCACCTTCTTCTTCTGCAACTTTTCTACTTCTTCTGTTACTCTTTTTCTTTTTCTTCTCTTCCTGCAACTCTTCTTCAACTCCTCTCTTCTCCTTTGTCTTCTTCTTCTCCGCTTTGCCTTCTTCTTCACCTTCTTCTTCTACTTATTATTATTAGTAGTATTAGTATTATTATTATTAGTGGTAGTATTAGTAGTAGTAGTATTCTCCTGTTCCTTCTTCTTTTCCTCTTCTTCTTTGACATCTTCTTGTTTGGTTCCCCTTCTTATTCTCCTTCTGCAACTTTCTTCATCTCCCTGCTTCTTCTGCAATTCTCTTTCTTTTTCTTCTCTACTTCAACTCTAATTCTTTTCTTTCTTCTTCACTCCCCCGTCTTCTTCTACTTCATTTTCATCTTCTCCGCTTCCTCCTCTTCTTCTTCTTCTTTTTCAGCTCTTCTTCTTCTCTTCTCTTTGAGCTCTTTATTTTTAATGTAATATTTTTACTACTTCAGATATTATATTTAGAGGCTACCCCCGTTTCTCGAGTAGGCGTAATTCATCATTATTTAAAATAATATTAATAATAATCATAATAATAATAATAATAATAATAATACTCCCCCAGGCATCGTTATTAGAGATCGTAAACAAAAAAGTCGCCTTATTGATATGGCAGTTCCTGCAGACTGTAATATATCTTTGAAGATCTTTTAAAAGCTTCAAAGATATATTACAGTCTGCTATCAAAATAAAAGACCTTGAAATCTAAAAAATGTGGCCCATGCCTTAACGATATAAAAAAATTATACTCACGAGTACAGCTCAAACCTTACGAAGGGCTTTATCTATGTAAAATGTGTGTGCTGTTGTCCTTTTTTTAATTGATCAGTGGAAAAATGTCATGATGTCATTTTTAACCTTAGGTGTCTGAGCGGTACCCAGAAAGAAATATGTACACACCAGAAATCAAAGGAAATAAAGAAACAATAATAATAATAATAATAATAATAATAATAATAATAACAACAATTTCAGTTATAGTTGGAGCCCTCAGATTGGTTGGAAAAGATTCCAGCAGATTCATTTGAAGGGATTCCTGGAAGCCCATGCCTTAAAAAAATACAAAAAAACTGCGCTCAAGAGTGCAGCCCAAATCTTACAAAGGGCTTCATGTAAGCAAATATGTGGATATATATCCGACAGTATGAGGAAAAATATGGAAAAACAAAAATCCGAATATGCAAGTTTACTGTTTTTAATGTCGTTTCAAAGTCGACGTCAGACGTTTCGGTCTAGTAGACCTTCTTCAGGACATATGTTAAATATGTGTTTATGTTTTGTTGTTTCTTTTTAATTGTTCAGTGGGAAAAGTCATGAAGCCATTTCTGACCTTAGGTCTCTGGTTGGGACCCGGAAAGAAATGAGTACACACCAGAATCAAAGGAAATAAAACAATAATAATAATGATAATAATAATATATTTTGTTATAAAAAAATGATATGTAGAAAATGTCATGATACCATTTCTGACTTTAGATCTCTGGACGGGACCCGGAAAGAAATGATTATACATCAGAAACCAAAGGAAATAAACTAATAATAATTAAAAGGACATCTATTTCTACTAAAAGTAACATGTAAAGTAATAAAAATATAAGGTTAAAAAAAATCCAATGATTTATAGAAATAATCTTTGCATTTCTATAGAATGATCTTAACATTTCTATAGAAATGATCTGTACATTTCTATCGAAATGATCTTTGCATTTGTATAGAAATGATCTGCATATTTCTATAGAAATGATCTTTGCATTTCCATCAAAATGATCTTTACATTTCTATAGAAACGATCTGTATATTTCTATAGAAATGATCTTTACATTTATATCGAAATGACTTGTACATTTCTATAGAAATGATCTGTATATTTATATAGAAATGATCTTTAAATTTCTATAGAAATGATCTTTACCACATCATATATTAATTGCATTAAAAAATATTTAAGGAATATTAAAATTCTGTCGTTATTACCTAAATTTCTATAGGAATGATCTCTACATTTCTATAGAAATGATCTGTACATTTCTATAGAAATGATCTGTACATTTCGATGGAAATGATCTCTACATTTCTATAAAAATGGTCTTTAAATTTCTATAGAAATGATCTTTACCACATCATATATTAATTGCATTAAAAAAATAATAATTAAGGAATATTAAGATTCTGTCGTTATTACCTATCAGAATAATCGCCGCTCTTTCTCTTACTTTTGATATATTACATATACTGAAGGAAATCTCCACTCGTGAATTTTCACACCCATACATCTCCCCTGAGACTAGTTCGTCCACTAATGTTAGTCCGATCATCAGCGGCTTTTGTGCTTTCGTCGTTATATCCATGCTAAGCGCATCTCTCACCAGCGGTTATCTGGTAGACGCAGATGCCTATAAATAAGGTTTCTTTGTTCACTTTTATCAGAAAGGCGATTAAAGCGAGATTGTCATACAACAAGTCTATTTCAGAAGTAAAATTGCCAGCCTCAGGCAAGTTAAAGAAATATAAGATTGCATCTGTAAAATTCGTCAATGGCTGTAACTTTTCAGAATGAATCAATTGTCATCGAAGGGGGTTAATTTGGGAGCGATACTTCTGAGACGTTGAAGAAATCAATCAGCGGTTAAACTGACTGGGAAAGGCAGAGATGCACACTGTGTTGAATTAATCTTCTCAAGGTATTGTTTATAATATCTTCACTCCATCAAGGCCCGTTCTATGAAGAACGGGAGTTGTGATTAAGTCGTCACTCTTGTCAGCGGGCCTATTCTTTGTCGGTACCCATATCATCAGGATTGCAGGCTCTGGTGGTTTTTAGATTTCCGGTTTCTGCAATCGGTACTTATTACGTACTAAAGTAATTTTTGTGTGTTCCTTCGTCTTCCTCTAAGGTATAATTTTTGACTGTCATCCTTTTGGTTACGTGTCAATTTCCGAAATTTTCCGGTTTTAATTCTTATTTTCGCAAACTCTAAACAGACAGATAATATAATTTATTTGTATTAAAGAGGGAAAGAGAAGAAAGTGGGAACACACACATATATATATATATATATATATATATATATATATATATATATATATATATATATATATATGTATATGTATATATATATATATATGTATATATATATATATATATACACACACACACATACACACACACACACACACACACACACACACACACACACACACATATATATATATATATATATATATATATATATATATATATATATATGTATGTATGTATACATGCATACTTGGGAAACGACTTATTCATCTCCCTCCCGCCATGGGGAAATAACATGACAGACTGGGTTCTATAGACTTGGTTGGCAACTGGTCTAGGAGAAATTGAATTCAAAACCTGCTGAGGGTCGTTTAGGCACCAGGTCTCTGTATTTGGTTCTTGAAAAAAGTGTGGTTGCTACTGCACAAAGCCTTCACCACTATAATCAAATCTTATGTGCTGGTGTCTGGGTGTAGGAAAATAGCAGATATCCTGAATATACCATTTGTTACTATTAGTTCCGCTATTGTTAAGTAAAAAAAGTTGAAAATATCTCCCATATTAATGAGAATAATTCAGCACGAAATTCAAGAAAATCAAATAACTACTCGGAGAGCAATACAGGAAGAATTAAACGCATCAGTGATAATTGTTACGAAGTGAACAACAAGCAATGGACTTCATAGAAGTCAACTAAGATCGGGTTCTACAAAAACAATAAACAAAAAAAACTCCACTACAGTTGACAAAATATATGGACGTCGGGTTAAAATTTCTTTGTGTGCATAAGAATAAACCTGAAATATTTTTGGAAATTGTTTTCTGGACAGATGAAGCAAAAATTGAACTATTTGGGCGTACTTCAAAGACTCATATTTGGAGAAAATACGGCGTAATCTTTGCAACGGAGAACACAATCCCAGAGTTGAAATTTGGTTGTGGCAATATCATGGTTTGGAGATGTTATTCTTCTAATGGTACGGGTAATTTAGAGATAACATATGGTCGAATTGAACAACAAACAATGGACTTCATAGAAGTCAACTAAGATCGGGTTCTACAAAAACAATAAACAAAAAAAATCCACTTCTGTTGACAAAATATATGGACGTCGGGTTAAAATTTCTTCATGTGCATAAGAATAAACCTGAAACATTTTGGGAAATTGTTTTCTGGACAGATGAAGCAAAAATTGAACTATTTGGGCGTAATTCAAAGACTCACATTTGGAGAAAATACGGCGCAGTCTTTGCAACGGAGAACACAATCCCAGAGTTGAAATTTGGTTGTGGCAATATCATGGTTTGGAGATGTTATTCTTCTAATGGTACGTGTAATTAAGAGATAACATATGGTAGAATGAATTCAAAAATATACTAACATGTTTTAGAATATAATTTGTTTGGGTCAGTTATAAACCTTGGACTCCCAAATGAATGGGTTTTGCAACAAATAATGACCCTAAACATACAGCCACATCTAGGAAAATGACTAACTGAAAACAAAATAAATACACTCAAATGATTTTTGAATATATGTTTTTATTAAAAAAAAACACCTTGAAATGATTCTTACCCCTTATGGATTTGGTATCATATACATATATATATATATATATATATATATATATATATATATATATATATATATATATATAGATTGATAATATTAGTGGTCAATATATATATATATATATATATATATATATATATATATATATATATATATATATAAATTCCCAAGAGGATAGAATCCAGGTAGAACTCCATGTCCAGGAAGAGTAAGAATATAATATAAAAGGCTCAAACACTAATATTCCATGGTTATAATTTATTACATTAGAATCACGATGAATTAGATCGTGATTATGAATATAATGCAATGAAGTATAACCATGGAATATTAGTGTTTAAGTCTTTTATATTATATATATATATATATATATATATATATATATATATATATATATATATATATATATATATATATATATATGTGTGTGTGTTTGTTTGTGTGTGCGTGTGTATACATATACATATATATATATATTATTAATATTATTATTATTTTTTCATTATAAAAGATTATAATAAAAACATGTTGAAATCTGTACACAAATACATTCATGTTTCAACATCTTGATTGTACTTCTTCAGGCGATGTTAAGTAACTGGTTATTAAATGTAATCGTTTAATTGAAAAGTGAAAGCCTTTATGTAGCCATTTCAACATGTATTTGTTATACCCTTTTATAATAAAAATAATAATAATATTTTGCTCTGCTTTGTATTGAGGATTTTTTAAAAAGTAAATGCTACGAACAGGGGAACTTTACCCCATCTATCCTTCTCTGATTTGTGTGTTATATATATATATATATATATATATATATATATATATATATATATATATATATATATACGAGTTAATGACATATTTTTTATATATGAAGAACAATATTGGGGAAAATATATGACAAAATGTAAGAAAAATATGTTTTGTGACTCGCTTCGACCAACGCAAATACTCAAGCACACAAATCAGGGAATTTTTAATTTGTTTTTCATTCTAGCCGATTTGATTGAATGTCTTTCTTTGTCTTTCCATCTCTTTTGTTCGTAGATATCAAAAACTGTGATAATAAACAAAAACAAATTTTAAATTTTGAATTCCAGCCACTCTCGTTCGTTGATTGGAGAGAAGTGAGTAACCAATTAACACACATTAAGAGAAAAGGAAATTAACACACTCGTACCACAATAAAAGTACAAAATAATCGAGAAATATCAGCCGTTTAACTATGTTCTGACGAGTAGTTACAACTATGTAGCCACGAAACTTAACATGAGTTAAGTGAAAAAACTTTTTCATATTAAATCTATTAGCGTTCTATTGCAGTCTTCGATATTAAGCTCTCTACCACAAAGCCTGTTTGAATTAAGTGCCTCTTTATCAACAAGCCACTGAAAAACCAGCAATTTTGCCGTCAAAAACAGTATTTCAAATTAACACTATATATACACATATAAAAATATATATGTATATATTGTTAATTTGAAAGACAATTTATATATGTCTACACACACACATATATATATATATATATATATATATATATATATATATATATATATATATATGGTAAGAAGAATTTGGTAATCCGTATAGGTAGTCCCAAAAAGGATGAAATCCTGAGAGCTCAATGTAAATCCAGAGCTAATAATTTAGAGGAAAAATACATATATTTAAAGATATTTTTCTCTGCTGAAGTCCGGATAGTTTTTCAAACCCGGTCCATGGTTCGTCCAGTGTGTAAAGACGTCCTTCCTCCTCATCAAATTAATTCTATAATTTATAAATATGGTTGTAGTTGCGGGGCTAACTACATAGGAAGGACGACACAACGCTTCGACATGAGAATTAAACAGCACGTTCCTACCAAAATCAGGAACCACACTTTGCCGTTGAATGGACTCGTCCCAAACACCGCACGGGTCCGCCATATGTGAGCACCTGTTAAATAGCAGATCGTGTGCAGCTAATTTTAGTGTTGACCAGTTCACCGTGTCGTCCCGGTCACACTTGTTATTTCACCTTAAGGTGCTCGAGGCACTTTACATCGGGTCCCGCAAGCCTTCCTTGTGTAAACAACGTGAGTGTTTGTTGGGGCTCGCTGTCATTTGCCTCTTGCTTCTTTTGCTCATTTTTTTCCTCCTCCTCCACATTTCCTTTTATTGTACATTTTCTGTGTTTTTAATTTAAATTAAATCTCCCGTTGTAAGCCTGATGAGCGGGAGCGAAACCGGTTGCTTCGCCTGTTTTTATTATGTCTAGAAATATCAAACTTCATACGTTTATTGCAGTGATATATATATATATATATATATATATATATATATATATATATATATATATATATATATATATATATGATATTATTGCTTTAAATGTTACTTTAATGGATAAAATCTGTTGTATGGATCGGAGTAATAAATTAAATAAAACCATATTTTTCGGTGTGTGTAAGTGTGTGTGTGTATGTGTGTGTTTAATTGTTAAAAATATTTTAAAGGTAGAATATGTTTAGAGGTTAAGTTTATCAGGGATAAATGTAAAAGTGGACAGTGAGGTCAACACTCAATGCTTACACTTTTTCATAGCTAAACGCAATCTTCATATATATATAACTCCCTATATGCCCCGTGTTACTTATGCCTTAACGAGAAACTTGAAATAATTAGATTTAAAAATAAGACTGATCTTTTAAATCAAAGATATGAACTAACAGTTAACTGTAAGCATCGTCTTAATTTAACTTAGTATAGAAATCATATACTTTCTATGATAATGATAAATGAAACTTAATAGACTATTACCTTTTTAGCATGATAGTCGCCTTATCGATATGAATGTGTACTGGGTACTTACAAAGTATCATACGTGTCTGTATTTAGATGTATATATTTGTATGTTATGTAGAGTTATTTCTACTGTAGGATATGTATATGTGTATATAGGGGTATATATATGATTCCTTTTTTTTTTTATATGAAGGTATATCGTTGTGTATATTGGCTTCTATCATAGGTTAACCTGTTTATGTGTATGAGTAAGGGAGTAAATTCTGGTAAGTGTCTACCACTAAATGTGTGAGTATATGTATGGGTATATGGGGATATTTATGTGTACTTGTGTGAGTGTAGATATGTGTATGCATATTGCATATGTATGTATATGTATGTGTGAGTGAGCATATATGTATGTATATGTAGTATGTATGTTTCTATGTGTATGTATAGGTTTATATATGCATATATATGTATATATATGTATGTTTAAATATGTATATGTTTATGTATATGTGTTTGTATATGGGTGTATATTTATATGTATGTGCGGGTGTTTATATGGTTGCGCTCGACTGTTTCTGTATTGTTTATCTGGATGTGTCGATATGGGTATTTATATAGGATTAGATATTTATATATATATGTTGGTGTGTCATTGTATGTGTATTTGTATGTAGGCTTTAGTGTTATGGAGTGTATCATAGATACAAACTAAAATCTACTTTTGTTGATAAAGTACCTTTAATTGCTTACAGACCGTTGTTCTTTTCTTAAATTATGATTAACTTTTAATATATTTTATCATAATGTTGTTGGAATATTATTAGAATATAAGTTGGTCTATGTATGCTTATTTCTTTTTCCTTTTTTATGCATGTGTCTATATGTTTATGTATATATGTATATGTGTTTGTATATGTATGTGTGTGTGCGTATATGTGTATGTGTGTGTATGTATATGTGTATTTATATATATATGTATATATATATGTATATATCTATATGTATATATGCGTATATATATTTGTGAATATGTATGTCTGTATGTGTGTATGTATGTATGTATATGTATGTCTGTAGATATATATGTGTATATATCTATGTGGAGTTGCGTATGTATGTGTGTATATCTATGTACTAGCGGATGTGTATATGCATTTTTATACTCATGTTTTAATTTACGTTTGTTTAATTTTTCATGTATACACTTGTATTTGTAAATGTCTATATATATATTTAGTGTATATGCATATATGCATGCGTGCTTATGTATGTACATCTAGATGTGTATGTATGTATGTGTGTGCTTGTATATAGTTGCATCTTTATATGTATTTCTTCATTTGCCTTATTTACTTTTCTGCGTCGACGTATGGGTCAATTTATTTATATGTGCTTATCTATGTGTATGTTTATGTACGTAGGTCTGTATATGCGTACCTATTATCCTGATATGTGTCTATGCGGGTGCATGTATTAATTTATATGCGGATGTGCGAGTGTTCAATTATATGTGGAGGTGGTTATTTACTTTTGTCTGTAAATGTGTCGAAAACTATATGTTTTCAAAAATGTATATATGTATATATATGTGTATGTGTGTGTATATGTGTATATATATATATATATGTATATATGTATATATATATATATATATATATATATATATATATATATATATATATATATATATATTTATATATAGTTATTAGTTTAAATTTTTCAAGTTTAAATTCGTTTAATAACATAAGCCACGAATAGCTTCGACATTTGACCGTCTAGATCATATTGAATGTAGATGTATGTGCCTGTGTGTATCGATGTGTATGTGTAAGTATAGTGCATTTGCCTATGTGTAGTTTGCTTTTTTGTATGTGTGTGTATATATCTAAATACGTCCGAGCGTTTAACATGCCGTTGTTCGAATGATTTCACGTGAGAGGCGACTAACATGTTGAAATGAAACGAAAAATGTATACATCTATGTCTGGGATTCTGAATACAACTTTCAACTTAATTTCAATGAAAATATAAATTAAATAGCATACATATCTTTTATTTTTATATATATATATATATATTTTTTTTTTCTCCTTGGTAATTCTACAATTTAAAACTTAATAGAGATCTGATTTAGATTTCTAAATAGGTAATTTTAATTTTTTAATTTTTTACTTTTAATTTTAATTTCAAATTTTATAAATCTTTTAATATCTAGATAACCTTGCTTAGTTGTCAAATTTTTCGAATCATCCTATACTTGTTTTTTGATTGGCCACTCTAGCTTACGTAACAGCGTTTACTCTTAGCTAAGGATCGTTGATTAATTTGAAACTTTTAAAACCATTTATTCTATATTCTATATTTTCACTTGACAAGACACAAGAAGTGTTGAAACAAAATGGCTACTTTTGTCGTGATTTTATAACATATTTATGTTGTAATATTCAAATAAATAATTATATATATATATATATATATGTATGTATATGTATATCTATATCTATATATATATATGTATGTATTTATGTATGTATGTATGCATGTATTTTATAATTATGTTTTTAAATATATCTCCATCGCGACACAGCTATTACTATGTTTCGAAACCGAAACTTAAAACTTAAACTAAGAAGTTGCCTCAACATCGATTGAAAATACGAGCAAAATTAAAATTCTAAGTTTAATTTAAGATTTAAATTTCGGTTTTGGAATATATAGTAATAACTGTGCGACGATGGAGATATATTTTTTTAAATAACTATAATATTATGCCCTAGTGTGTAGTGAGGAGTGTCTTTTTTTAAATTAAATTCTAAAGAAATCTGGATTATAAATCTAACTGTTCTTTCTTTTTATTTTGAAATACGCACACATATCTGTCTATATTTCTATATATGGCGTCAAAGATGAGGACAATTGTCCGAATAATGTAAATAGTGTACACACACACACACACACACACACACACACACATATATATATATATATATATATATATATATGTATTTGTGTGTGTGAAGATATTTCTATAATAATGGTTGAAGGATTAAAAATAAATATATTCATACTTCATATATATATATATATATATATATATATATATATATATATATATATATATATATATATATATATATATGTTTGTTTATACATGTGTTTATATGCGTGTATATATGTATAAATAAATAAATATATATATATATCATTAAGTTTATATACATATATATATATATATATATATATATTTATATATTTATATATATATATATATATATATACACATATCCTAACCTTAATGTTAATGATATCTATTATCGTTTCAATAGATTTTCTTGTGTGCCCTTCTCAGTTTCATTGCGCTTGTGTATTCAGCTATTTGACACTTTTCCCCATGTTGGCTGATGAGAACGGAATACAAGCAGCTTTGGCCCGATGCCTTCCACCGACGATACACACGAATATACATGGGCTCAGAAAAGATGGATCGACTTGAGCCTTTGCCAAACTTCTGGGACCGCGAAACGCCCGCCTTCAAATTCGGAGATTAGCCAGACAGCCACTCCAAATCGATTTAAACTGCGGCTTACAGATGGAAAGACATAAGTCTACACAGCCTTGATGCCCGTTCCGACTGTTTGGCCTTGAGCGAGGTCCTCAGCGAACATTGTTGTCATTGTTTTCGACGAAGGATTAGCGTTAGACGAACCGGGGAATAAGCACAGGCGATATTCGATATCCGAGATGAAGTAGTGTATTGTGTTACTCGTTTGACAATAGCGTTGGCCTTGAGCAAGTTTCTTTTTTGCAACTCTCATGAAAGACTGACAGGCATATCGGATGAAAAGAAAGATAAGTAACGTTACAGGTACACACACACACACACACACACACACACACACACACACACATATATATATATATATATATAATCATTTATTTAAATATTATAACAAATATGTTATAAAATCACTACAAAAATAGCCATTTTGTTTCAACACTTCCGGTGTCTTATCAAGTGATGATGTTGAATGAAGGAAAATTGAACTATTTGTGCGTAATTCAAAGACTCACATTTGGAGAAAATACGGCGCAGTCTTTGCAACGGAGAACACAATCCCAACGGTGAAATTTGGTGGTGGCAATATCATGGTTTGGAGATGTTATTCTTCTAATGGTACGGGTAATTTAGAGATAATAAATGGTAGAAGGAATTCAAAAATATACCAAGATGTTTTAGAATATAATTTGTTTGGGTCAGTAGTAAACCTTGGACTCCCAAATAAATGGGTTTTGCAACAAATAATGACCCTAAACATGCAACTAAATCTAGGAAAATGACTAATTGAAAACAAAATAAATACAGTCAAATGATTTTTTAATATATTTTTTATTAAAGAAAACCATCTTCGAATGATCCTTACCCCTTACGGATTTGTATATATATATATATATATATATATATATATATATATATATATATATATATATATATATATGTATGTGTGTGTGTGTATTTTTTAATATATTTTTAAAATAAATATGTTTAGATTATTCTACAAAATATGCTTGAAAGAAGATATGCAACCTTACTATCTATCTATCTATCTATTTATATATATATATATATATATATATATATATATATATATATATATATATATATATATATATATATATATATATGAAGAAATATAGTCTTAAAGTGTGCTATATTTATGGGATAAAGTGCTCAATATCAGAGATAGAGCGTGTGTAAATATAAAAGTGAACATAGAAGTCAACACTTAGAGCCTCTAAGTGTTGACTTCTATGTTCACTTTTATATTTATATATATATATATATATATATATATATATATATATATATATATATATATTATCAATCAGTTGAAGATCGAATGTGGGTCATACATGGATTCCTATCCGAGAAGATGATGAAATGAAATAAAAAACATATTAGAAAACGAATCTCAATCTAAGATGTTTCAACTTGTTTAAGCCTTCGTCAGACATCGAGAATAGAAATGAAAAAGCAAAGACCCTAATCTCTGTAATATTAAGATTGTAATTATTTCTCATTGGTCAGAAACGCGTCACGTGTATAACCGCAATAGATATATAAATATTTGTGAGGAAGATTTAGGATGTGTAAGTTTGTGATAGTGAAAGGGTGTATAAGTAAAGAAACGCTTGTGCGTGTAGGTGTATGTAGGATGGTAACTTTCAGTCATGTATGTCTACATGTGTCTATGCGAGGGAAGTCTAGAGATGTCACCCTCGTGTTTTGGCGGTGAAACGTAGTGATATGTGACAAAATAATTTTGTATTTGATTCGATTTTTATATTCTCCTGTATTTGTACGTGTGTGTGTGTGGGGGGGGGTAGTTTCTTGTCGTCAACTTTGCGTGGATTGGTGAAACGATGTAAGATAATGAAATAATCCTGATTTGGATCAGATTTAACTTGCGTAATTTTGAGAAAAGTGAAGTTTGAAGCTCTTATTTTAGTTTTAATTTCAAGCGAAGAGATGAAATTTAATATTGCCAATAAGCAAAATAGTACGCTGTTTTTCAAAGTTAATTTAAATTGATTGGTACGAGTTTTTCTTTTTATTAAAAGTAAGAACGCTAAAATCGTCCATATTGATAAATCGTTCAATAGTCTTTATTAAATAGAAAATATATTTTTCCGAAACGTTATTTGACAAAGATTAGCTGATTAAAAGTTCAATTAATCTTATTTGAAATAAATATTACTTTAAATTTAAAATATCGCTGAAAAGCATTTTTTTAACACGGAGGTGGATGATATTTTGAGATGTTGACAACTTTCTCGTTTGATTTATGTTTGGGGAATTTTTTTTTCTAAGGGGGACATAACTGTAATAATTACTTGACGAATATATAACGTGAACGTCATTTTTATGTTTTTTTCAAAGGCACAGTAATCTTAACAATTTAAGAACATCTTCTAAGTAATCTAATATTTGGTACGTTAGATTTATAAATCGCTTAGAAAATTACCAATAAATTTAAATTTTACTAGAGTTATCGCTCTTATTTTCTGACAATTTCGTGTTTAAACGTCCGTATTGGCAAACAGCGACACGTTCATACACCTATAAGATAAATCCAAAATTCTTTAAAAAATATTGAGCATCGTTTACGCAATCTCTCCACTAAGACGTGATGTTACTCGAGGTCGTGTTTAATATCTAGAACAGATCTCGAGCGCGTACATCCTGTCTAGGACCCAAAATTGCAAAGAAGGTGTACAGGGGTAGGTGGTCGTTTTTACTCAAACCTACCCACTGAGATAAGATGTGATGCCAGGTCGGCTTTAAGCTTTGAGCCCCGCGTTCCAGAAAAAAATTTAACCAGAACGGTTACCTGAGCTCCTGAGGCAAAATTCCCAAAAAAATTGTTATCTAATTTATTTACATTATTCGGTCTAGTGTCATCATCTTTGTCGCCATATTTATTACAACGTTTCGGCCGTTGTACTCTCTGGCCTTCTTCAGGTGGTTGGAATATTCAACTGAACCCTTTATTTCGCTCACTGGGGTAGACTGTTCTAGTTCTACGTGCCATGTCTTTAATGGATGTCAGTTATCAGTTATCTCCTGTTAATTTCCTTCTCCGAAACGTTGTGATAAACATAGCGACAAAGATGAGGACAATAGTCCGAATAATGAAAATAGTGTACATAATACATCATCTCAGAAATATAGACAGATACTGAAGGTCCGAAACGTTGTGATAAACATAGCGACAAAGATGAGGACAATAGTCCGAATATTGTAAATAGTATCCATAATACCTCATCTCAGATATATAGACAGATACTGAAGGTCCGAAACGTTGTGATAAAAATGGCGACAAAGATGAGGACAATAGTCCGAATAATGTAAATAGTGTACATAATACGTCATCTCAGAAATACAGACATATACTGAAGGTCTGAAACGTTGTAATAAATATGGCGACAAAGATGAGGACAATAGTCCGAATAATGTAAATAGTGTACATAAGACATCATCTCAAAAATATAAACATATATTGTAATGTAATGTTTCACAGTAGGTATAAAACAATAGTTACAAGTGTTTACCCAATGTTCAACCGTAGGCTGGGTATTAAGTCATTTTTCTTTACTACTGTTCAACCGGAGGCTGGGCATTTTTCTCCTCCACCAGTGGTCAGGGCTCAAAAGTTTAATGTGGGAAATCCGAGTGCGTACACTGGGGCCAAGGACAAAAAATCCCAGTCCCTGTCAACGTCGGTATCGGTATGACTACCGACCCCACTCTTTAGTGTAATGGTGCAGACGCATGCATCTTTTTCCCCAGGACGGGACACCTCACAGTTTTTTACTTTCACCAGCTACGTCTCTGTGCGTAGACGGGGCTTCAACTGAGAGAGGGAGATAACTGAGAAATGATAATACAACCCCACTCTGGAGTACAGGAGTCGTTGAATTGTATTGAGCCTTACCATTTATGATTAGTAAGTATACTTATTAGTTATTTATAATATATCCTCGCAGCTACGAATTAATAATTAATATTAAAAGATTTAAAAGTTTATATTTTTTTCTAATTAAAATTGAAAAATAAATGAATACAGTTCTTTCAAAAATTGTGTATTCATCGAAAAAAAATGTCAACATAACAGTGTCCGTAATATATTGTTTGCATAAAAGCAATTAAAATAAAACATCCATGACACATTCTGCACATAAAGTTCCTGGGATAGAATAAAAGATTCAATGAATAAAAAAGACGACTTGAAGAATTGAGAAGAATTACAAAGTACGGAAAAAAATAATCAATGAAAAAGAAAAATGTATTGTAGAAAAATGTTGAAATGGAAAAATAAATTATAAAATTAATCAGGAAAAATAGGCATTCCTTGTCTGCAAAGAATCTATTTATTTCTCCTTTTTCTTCAAACAGATCCGACATCTTGGAAAAAGAATCAGACATGCTGTATAAAAAAAAAATTCCTAAGGCCAAAAAATTCCGTTTTTGTCAATGGCAAAATAAACCCTGAACGCATCTCCTTAATATAATTTTACCCATAGTTGGAAAACCAGATAAAGATAATTTATATACTACAAATCCCCGTGCAATTTTCACGGTTTTTCTACTTTGATCATATGATGATTTTTACTGATTAACCTGATGATTGAATACCCGTAAAAATTCACCTACCGCATCGTAAAAATATTTGAGCATAACAACGTTAACAAAATACTGAAATAACAATTATAAATATGAAGGTTGATCGTTATTTTAAGAAGTGGGTACAAATGAAAAGATGTGAAATTAGCAACGTTTTTCCATTGCATTGAAACAGACGTTAAATACTTCTATCTTCCCTATTTGTGTTCGTTCTTTCTTTAATTCTTTATTTCTGCCATTTCTTTCTGTTAATCCAAACAGCGTCATTGATATATTTTTTCCGTCTTTCCACGCAATCAAAACGCAATCAAAAGGGAATAGTCCATTATTTCTGAGGTATTAGCAGGAGACGTTAAACACTTCGAACTGAAAGCAAGTAGCGTCTCTAATATGTCTTTTCCGTCTTTCCTCGCAATCAAAACGGAATAGTTTATTATCTACGAGGTACTGGCAGAAGTTAAACACTGCTCCCTTCTCTAAACACTGTCTTAATTTTTGTAACTGAAACCATATATATATATATATATATATATATATATATATATATATATATATATATATATATATGGTTTCAGTTACAAAAATTAAGATATATATATATATATATACATATAGTTTCAGTTAAAAAAATTAAGACATATATATATATATATATATATATATATATATATATATATATATATATGGTTTCAGTTACAAAAATTAAGACATATATATATATATATATATATATATATATATATATATATATATATAAAAGTGAAAATAGAAGTCAACACTAAGAGGCGACAGTCTCTTTCATGCTAGATGCAATCGTGCAGGCAACTAGTTGCATGCAAACAGTTGCCTGATGCATCTAGCATCTAGCATGAAACTAGTTGCCTGACGATTGCATCTAGCATGAAACAGACTGTCGCCTCTTAGTGTTGACTTCTATGTTCACTTTTATATTTACACACGCTCTATCTCTGATATTGAGCACTTTATCCCTTAAATATAGCACACTTTAAGACTATATTTCTTTATATATATATATATATGTATATATATATATATATATATATATATATATATATATATATATATATATATATATATATATATAGGTAATACATCGAGTCTAAAATAAAAAAAGAAAATTGCTTAATATCTGACTACTTTCATCTTTTATAAGCCATGAATATATAAGATAGTGGTAGCCAAACTTGCTTAATGTCAGAGCCACATACGATAATGTTCAGATGCCTGAGAGTCGTAAGTCATTGACAAAATTTACACATACGTTTCTCTTACATACACTTTAACATTAAACTTGCGTTTTAATCAAATGGGGTCTCTATTCATAGCCAGTAAATAATTATAGAGCTTGAATTTTTGCTTATTGATACCATTTCTTACCATTTATATTAACTGCGATGAAATAAATCAACCAACGTATTTCTACGAACTGCAAGGAGCCTCATGTGGTTCGCGCGGCGCGGTTTTTCCATACCAGGTATATATTCTTATAATTCTCACTTCATTTTCTGTCAACTACGAACATACAAAAAGCACCGTTAGAAACTCCAGCTTGAATGTCGACTAAGGCGTTTTCTTGGCTGAATAAAAAAAATGGATGTTATTGCTCACTTCCGAAACAGACAGATTTCAAAACGACATTGGAGGTTTCGATTTTTTCGTGGGATCGATATTTCGACGGTTTGACTCTGGAAATCAGGAGTCCCAAT